>DF244338.1:16844-27601 GCA_000507305.1 Breviolum minutum Mf 1.05b.01 | reverse complement strand
TTCAGGCTTTACAAGTCCAATTAGAGGTTCACGACCAGTTCCACAAATAGATTTAACAAAAGATGACACGGAACAAGCAGAAGAAGATTTTTTCCCTGAAGAATTGATGACAGCAAGAGAATCACCAGATGAAACAAGAAATTCAAAATTAGAAAGTGAGATTTCATATTCAACAAATATAGAAAATTGGACCGAAGAACAATTAGAATTTCAATTATTTATTAGAGGTTTAGATGTATTTAGTCAAAGTTTTATATCAAGATATTTTAACAGAGGGTCATCAAAAAGAGAAATATATAAGGGTATAGTGATTAGGTTCATTGAAGATGGGACATGGAAAAGAAGAATAGAAGAACGACTTTTACAAAGTAGAATTAGTGAATATAGAGATATTAACAGACCTAGAGGAAGTAGAGATTAAATCAAATAATTTATTAATAATAAAATATAATTATTATTAATAAATAATGTTTCTGACAAAGAATAGGTTGAGAAAACCAAGAAAGACAATCGAAGATGATGAAATGTTATATTATCTAAAGTTCAGTCATTTTGATGATGATATATTAGGAAAAGACTTTATGCTTGATAAGGCTACACAATTTCCTGAAATGGTTAACAAATCAACACAGACACAAGGAAGAGAAACATCAGAAAAAGGTGTTGATACATATGATGAATTAAATAAAATTGTTGGTGATTATATCTTAAAAGGTAATCATGAAAATATAAATAAAAATGATAAGATGGTTCAAGTTAATACATATAAAATAGATTCACCACCAACTAGTAGAAGTGGAGATGAGGCTGATAGAGAAGGTTTTATATCAAGAAGTGCTAGAACAGGTTTTAGACTAGCAGAGGTCGCATTTAACACCGCAATAACAACGGCAAATGTATCAATGGCAGTAGCCGATACTATAGCCGATTTAGTTTTTGCATCACAAGCGGAAGTAGAACAGCATCAACAACAACAAGAAGAAGAACAAGAAGTTATATCAGTTCATTCTTCCCCGCCACAAACAATTAATTCTTCACCACCACCAGAAACAATAAATTCATCATCATCATCCAGTGTATCATCAGTTCCTACTCCTACATCATTACCAGCACCAACATCGCCACAACCTTCAACTCCAGCCAGTAGTGCAAAGACTACACCAAGAAAAATTTCTAAATAATATTAATGAAAGAAGTTATATTAAAAAAGTCTACAAATGATAATAAAAAATATGATGCTTATGTTGAAGGTAAGAAGGTCAGTTTTGGAGCTAAAGGCTACTCAGACTTCACTCAACATAAGGACGAAGAGAGAAAGCGAAACTATATAGCAAGACATGGTAGTGGTAATCAAAATTGGAATGATTTAACAACAGCCGGAGCATGGAGTAAGTGGTTACTATGGAATAAGCCAACTATAAGAGAAAGTATCAAGTCCATGGAAAATAAATTTAATATTAATATAAAATATAAAAAATAATTGATATTTTTGAATTAAAATATTAATTATTTTCCTGAAATGATTTACATTTTTTAGTTTCTTTGTGTCTATTCAATTTGTATATTGTGATGATACTACCACAATTTTCACATTCAACTTTTTGTGATTGCCTTACTTTACTTTCTTCTTTATGATTATCTCTATATTGTTTGTTTATATGTTTTCTTTCCTCTTTTGTTCTTTCATACCACTCTTTCAAACCACTTTTTATTTTTTCTCGGTTTAATGGGTTATAATATTGTTTGTATTCTTTTGCTGTTCTACCAGTAAGACATCTATTAATACATTCATTGTTGTAAATATGATACCCTTCTCTTTTTAAAAGTTCTTCTTTATTATCACAAGGATAGTTTTCAATCAGTTCAATCTTACAATTATCCACACCAAATTCATCAAACATGTGACATACTGTTGCCCCAATCCTACCACCATTTTTGAAGAATGTATGTGCTTGCCGATGTCTTGCCATCCTTTGACTTAAACTTTCACAAGTGCTTCCAATGTAGCATTGATTGTATCCAACATCAACTATTTTATAGATTTTACCATTATTATATCTATTCATATCCCTATTTATCTTATATAATCATATCTTTAACTATTTTATAGAATAATGTCCATAAGGAACTGACTTGAATTTGTCTATCCATCGCCTTTTATTGTCATAGGATGTAAGCCCAACTTTACATTGATTTATACTATATATTTGATGATTTTTACTCCTTATGGCATTGAATGATACATGGGATACTTTACTATAATGTAATGTATTCTCATAGTCATTCATATCAAGGTCTCTCTTCAAAGACATTTTTTGGAACACCTTTTGCCTTCTTCTCTTCTTTATCTTCGTTATGAACTTGGAAGCAATACATTTTAGGTCTCAAAGCCACGAAGTTAGTTATGATTTTACCGTGAATTTCATCCTTCATTTTACCCAAAACCTTTTTATTTGAAGTATCATAGCTTGGATGGTCTTTCGGATAATCACTGAAATCCATATATGACTGTAATGACTTGAAGTCTTCAAATATATCATCGGTGTAGGTTTGTAAAACATAACTGTCAGTATCTGTATATATTAATTTTATATTATCTTTATACTTGTCTTTCAAGACATCATAGTAGAAACTATACATGTGATGTTTAGATAAATCTAGGATACTCATACCCAGATATATCGGCTTGTCTAGTTTCAGTTTTGTCTTTGTCTTTTCCACTCCTACTAGATTTTCATTTATAATGTGTCTGTTTTTATAGTTAGGATTGTTCACACACTTCTGAAGTCTTTCTTGTGTGGCTACTAGTTCGAAGTCGATGTGATTCCTTACATTCTCCATGGTCTTGCCATATACCGCGTTGTTCATCAACTTGAACATGTCTTTTTCAAAATCTGATTTAGCCTCTTTCCTTTTACCTGTATTGAAGTCAATCCATGGTTTCAACCATTGCCTTTGCTGAAACTTAATTATCCTATGAACCTTTTTCAGTATCAAACCTTTCTTCATATAATACTGTAGAGTCTTTATATGAACAACATATTTTTCTTTATTTTTTACATTTAATATTAGTTTTGGTGTCTTTTCATCTTTTGCATCTTTTCCGTTGTAATAGTGTCTGTATAAATCCTTCTGATGCTCTGACAGTAGATTTTCAGTTATTTTCATGTTCTCTGGTGCTAATGGATAATCAGAATGTTCGTCATGAAGGTGGCTAGGATACTCTAAATCAACTTCTAGAATATATGCATAATCACTGTTTTCATTCCAATCTTTTATGTTTGGTATTTTCTTAGCCCATTTCAATTTTCCGGTTGGTAGTTTCATTGACATGGCTAGCCCATAAAGATTATTTGCATCCAAATAGTTTATATAATTTGATGGTTTTGTTTTATCATAATCTTCTTCCATATATTTATTATTAGCTAGTGCCTGTTTGTGACTCACCTGACACATTCCTCCTCTAAGTCCCTTTTCTATCATCTCATACATGTCCTTATCAGTCAAAGGGTCAATCACAATACCAGTTTTTAACAGCATGGCGTCCCAACTGAAATTAGGTAAAGTGTAGTAGTGTGCGGGGTCTAAGCCATAATATTCTAGGCAAAGGTCTCTGAAATTTTCAAAGATATCAGTTAATAGTAAAACATCAGTCCAAAGATATAAGTCATGGTATTCTCCAAGTGTCCTTATACCGAAATGTTTCCAGATATGTTTTGCCCTTTCATATTCACTATCTTCTATATTTGATTGTGATAATTTACTGTAAAACTCAGTTTTAGGTGGAAGTTCTGTTTCATCAAACCTGTCAAAAGAATCAAAGTAATCATATGGATACACACCTTTATCTGTCAATAAATCCAAATCATTTATATTATTTACATATGGGTTTCTTTTGCTGAATTTAAAGTTGTTTTCCCAGTTCTTTCTTTTTACATTATCTTCATATTTACTTAACTTAACTAACTTATCTAATGATGATGATAAGAAAGTAAAACTGTCCTTGAAGCATAGCCTCCTAAAACCAAAGGTTATAAACCTCTCACTGTTTTGTGCTATTACATTTATTCTAGTGTTTTCTGCCAGTTTGTTCGCCCTTTCTATTATCAAATGTGCATCATAATTTTTAAGGTTATGCAAGAAAACCGGAACTTTATAAGTCCTCAATGAAAAATTTAAATTACAATCTTGATGTGCGCATCCTCTGTATTTACCAGTAAAATGGCAATGGTCTCTACATTTGATATCATTAGGTTGGAAATCTTCACCGCAGATAAAGCAACTAGTGGCGTTGTCAAAATCTATCTGATTGTTATTATTAAATATCATGGGTTTGTTTTCTTTTATTCTTTCCATTATCCTGTTTTTTATTTCAATCATCTTTTCAGTGAAGACATCCATGCAATCCTCACCACGATATAAAAAAGGTTCAGATGAACCATCAATGCTATTAATGACATTTATCATAAAACCACACGGTCTGTGATGTTGATATTTCTCTGTTTTTGTGTTTTTATTTTTTACTTCTTCATGATGTGTAGTTAAACATTCGAAGTCGGCATAGATAACAAAAGGAGCTTTTAGTTTCTTATAATGATGTCTGAATTTAATTATGTCTTCCTCTTTTGGCATTTCAATTTGTTGTCCTTCCACGGCCATACAACCATTAGTAATGTGTTTTTCTAACAACTCTTCTGAACCAAAACCATGCAAACAGGTATGACAGTGGAACTTTTTTGCTTTCATTTTGTTAGTTTGGCATCCTATCAGTCTATCATAATTTTTTATATAAACATAATGTGATTTGTTTCCTTCCTCCAGTTTCAAAAGGTTAATATGAAATTTTGCTTTAGCGATTTTAGTCATTCTATAAACTAAAATGGTATTGGATTCCAACTCCTGACTTATATAATACACATTCACAGATATTAGTCCTTCATTGTTTTCCTCCAACCTGTCTATATCAATGTTTGACGAAGGAAATTTAATCCCTTCCCAGTTAATTGTGACATCATTCGATGTACCTACGGTTTCTTCAATCTNTTTTTACTTCTTCATGATGTGTAGTTAAACATTCGAAGTCGGCATAGATAACAAAAGGAGCTTTTAGTTTCTTATAATGATGTCTGAATTTAATTATGTCTTCCTCTTTTGGCATTTCAATTTGTTGTCCTTCCACGGCCATACAACCATTAGTAATGTGTTTTTCTAACAACTCTTCTGAACCAAAACCATGCAAACAGGTATGACAGTGGAACTTTTTTGCTTTCATTTTGTTAGTTTGGCATCCTATCAGTCTATCATAATTTTTTATATAAACATAATGTGATTTGTTTCCTTCCTCCAGTTTCAAAAGGTTAATATGAAATTTTGCTTTAGCGATTTTAGTCATTCTATAAACTAAAATGGTATTGGATTCCAACTCCTGACTTATATAATACACATTCACAGATATTAGTCCTTCATTGTTTTCCTCCAACCTGTCTATATCAATGTTTGACGAAGGAAATTTAATCCCTTCCCAGTTAAGTGTATCTTCAATCTTTTTGTAGTGTGATACCTTACATGCATGGTCTTTTTCATATATCTTATACACACCACACTGTATGGAATATTTAAAGCATAAGTCATCTTCATTCTGTATGTTGATGCATGCCTTTTTTGTTTGAATCCATTTGGGTAACTCAATGTATGAACCGCCTCTAGTTGGATTATACTTATCATAGTGAAAAACTAACTTATTAATCTTCCTAAGGAAAAGTCCAGATGCGCTTACTTCCATCTTATCAATCTGAATTTCTATATCTGTGGCTACTTGACTTAGATATTTAGGTATTTCTTCTTCGTTTGTGATTTCATATCTTCTACTTGGAATTTCAAGTTCTACTTCTTCACCGTTTGGCTTTTTTAAAGTAGCAAAGATAATAACTCTTAACTTCATACCATTAGTTTGCCTCAAATACTCCTTAAGTTTGAAGTCCTGATATTTTAGATATGATAGTGCCTTTATACCTTGCAACTTCAAATTACTTACAGAATAAGAATTAGCATAATTTGAAAAGGCTGATTGTTCATCTTTTATTGTTGATTTGAAGCGTTTCTGAATTGATTTCAATGTCTTGTTTTTATCAACCTTCAGCCATTTTGCATCTTTCTTATTGGCTAAGTCATACCTTTTGTAATCAATTGTTTGTTTTACTTTGTCAAGTTTCTTTTTCAAAATATTGGAAATTGGTTTTGACCTATTATATCTATAAGTCCTGTCACCTATTTTCAACTTTCTGTTTACTATTTCAGCCTTGTTTGTTTCTATTAGATAATCAACTATATCACATCTGAACCTTGCACCATATTATATATACTATATATTATATATAGGCGCTATTTCTTTAAGTAGTTTTAGGGGCTAGGTTGCTGGTTGGTATATTTGTGGATTAGGTTGAAAATAAACCCATAAATCTCATTAAATAATATTAATGAGATGTATGTTAAATCAGAAAATATACTTTATGGTTAATAGTATAAATTTCAGTTTTGTTTCATTGTTCTCTTTCATTTGATTTTCAATATCTATTTTTGCATAGATTAGTAAGTTATCAACTTTATAATTAGGTTCCTCAGGTATAATAAACTCTTCTGATTCATAACAAATATCATTTGTTGATAAAGCATTTATTTCAATATTTGACCTTAAAATGTAACCATATGGTGAAACAGTAGACTTAAAAGTCTCATTTTTCCATAAGTAGTGATATCCAAACTTCCACAACTCATTTAGTCTTTCCTTTTGATTAAGAAGAATGTTAATATTTAACATTTTCCCTTTAATCATATAAGAAGCATAAATACTTCTTTCAAATGTTATAATCTTAAATGGTTTGTAGTTTATTTTAAATAGACGTTGTAACTCAACTAACTTCTTATTGTTTTTTAATCTCAAATCATCAGGTTTTCCTATCAAAAATGATTGAATGTTTGAAATGGCATCTAAAGGTAAATCTTTCAACATTTGACCCTGCATCATTTAGTCTCTATTATATATAGATGCTATTTCTTTAAGTAGTTTTAGGGGGTTATGTTTTTGGATGGAATTTTTTGGTAGATTGTTGCAATTCAACCTTGAAATGTTATTGATGGAAATTCGTCATTAGCATCAATAAAATTTCATATATTTCTATTTCTTATGTTCTTACATATTGCTGTTTGCCGGTGTTTTGATAAGTTTGTTTTACTAATCTTTCTTCCACAGTCTGGACAATCAATTTTACATGCTAATTTATTTTGATAATAATTTTTGAAATAATTTTTGTCCAAAGGTTTTGAATTGTAAGTTCCGTCTTCATTCCATCTACTGCTTGTTGTTTGTTTTGGCTCTTCTTCTGAAGTTTGAGTAATTGGTTCTTCATACAACTCATTAATCATATCTTGGAAAAAATCATTTGAAACCTCCGACATAGTTCCATCTATAACCATAAAACTCTTGGGCATAATCTACTATATATTATATAATTATTTCTTTAAGTATCTTAATATTTTTGGTTCTAGTTTGATATTTTCTAGTAATTTTTCATCTCATCATCATCCATCAGGGGGTTGGGTGGGGTTGTCGTCATTAATGTCCTGTTGTCATCCTTTGCGGTTGTTGTCATCGTCATGTCTTGTTGTCATCCTTTGCAGTCGTTGTCATCGTCACTAATAAAATATATCTATATATCATATACCCCCCCAAAAAAATAAAAGGTTCCGGACAGGCTCACGACGCGGTTTAACTGAAACCTTCTGACAGACAGGTTACAAACAATGAGGAAAAAGGGTAGTGGGATATTTATATATGTGTGGGTATATCATATAAAAATCCCCATCCCCCAAAACATAAAAAATGACACCCTTCTTCACTTCAGCCTTCAAAGTTTTCATTTGAAAAATGCATCGACTAACTCATGACCAATTGCTGTTTTCATGGAACTCTTCTCCATTTCAACCTTTAAAGTTTTCATTTGAAAATGTCACTCCCTTCAAGCTCTGGTTGAACCTAGTAGTCCTTGCTCACCACTTCTCAACCTCAGACGCGGAGATAAGTCGCGTTGTGAAAAAATATTATTTTTGTGTGTGTCATCCTTGCTTTTGCTAATCTTCTCCTGTATCTTTCCAATTTAAAAAACTCTGTTTTTGCTCCAACGTGGTCGCATAGTTTTTGAAGGTTTCATGTGAAAAATCTTCACTTCTGCCGGTTTCCGTTGCCAATCATCTCAATGTATATGTTGAAAAAATGTATCAAAACATGTTTGTCAAACTTCTTTTCAAAAAGATGGCAACTTACACAGCAAGGACTGATACGCCAATGAAAAAGCGACTTACTCAACCCTCCATGGCATCATCCGTCTTTGACAGACTAACCAAATGCTCGCGAACCAACTTCTTGAACTTGACATGTTGGTTCTTCTTGTCCTCACCTGCCACAAACTTGGCATATCCCTGAATGAAGACAGCCTTCAAATAGGACTTGCCCAAAGTCACGCGATCATCAACTTCCTGCAAAAATTCAGATTTGAAAAGATGGGTGTAGAATGATTACACCTAAAAAAGGTTTTGGTGGTGTAGATTGATTACACCTAAAAAAGGTTTTGGTGGTGTAGATTGATTACACCTAAAAAAGGTTTTGGTGGTGTAGATTGATTACACCTAAAAAAGGTTTTGGTGGTGTAGATTGATTACACCTAAAAAAGGTTTTAGTGGTGTAGATTGATTACACTCATCAACTTTTATTTGAAAAAATCAGTCCTTCAAAGCGTAGTATTCACGAATGAACTGCATATATGGTGCCACAAATGCCTTCAAATCGCCAGTCTTTGATTGGTTGTCAATGACATCAAGCAAATCAGACGACTGCTTCACGTTCAGGCTCTTGACCCACTGCTCCACATCCACAGACTGTAAGCTCAATGCTGTCTTCACCTCCACAATGTCCTTCTCATTCACCTTTGGCGGAGTGAAGCTGAAGTTGAAATCAATGTTCTCGGATGCCTCTGCTGATGTCCTTTTTCGACCACCACCAGAACCACCAACTGAAACTTGAACTTGGTCACCATCACACATCTTCCAACCCAACATGGTCCGGCGTGGATGGTCGCCAAGAAACATGGAGTTGTATGAGTAAGAAAACTTCTTGGCAGCTTTTTTGGAAACACCTGAAACATGGACAAAGGCATCTCGCAAATCAGCAAAAGTAGAAGTGCCCTTCAAAGTCAAAGCGTAATTCTTCTCATTGAATGATACATTGATGACCATCTCGGTTTCTCGTTGCTCTTTCTTGATTTCCTTCTCCTGCTCTTTCTTTTCAGCCAAAAGCGCTTTCTTCACTTCTGACTTCTCCTTCTTTTCAATCTTTTTGATGCGCTTCTTCAACTCATTGTAGGTGTCAGCATAGAACTTTGCCTTTGGGAAAAGCTTGTCACGAAGTGTCTTCATATCATCTGATGTAGACATTTGTGCCATCATCTGAACCAGATGAAAGTCAATGAAGGTCTCCTCATCCTCCTTGTCCTTGACGATGTCCTTCGCTGATGGTGCAGGTTGTTCTGTAGATGCTGCAGCACTTGCTGACGGGTCATTCTGGGGAGAATCCGGATTGTTGTCCTTGTCCTTGTCAGCTGGTCCATCATTGCTACGAGTTTCAACTTCAACATCATCTTCACTTTCTGACTCACTGGTTGAGTGATGCTCTTCTGAATCACTAGACTGCAACTCTTCCAACTCGCGAGGATTGGTCTGCTCATACCCCGCCATTTGGAAATGAAGAGACGCAACACAAAAGGAAATGACGAATGCTTGATTTCGTGAAAGTGGCTTCAGTTGATTTTGAATGTTTTCATGTCAATCTTCTTTGACTTCTTGATTTCAAAAAATGATGAAGTTCCAAATGTCAAACTTTGAAGTCTGCTGGAAAATCACATCATCCACAATCAACTCACTGGGTTTCCTGACTGATAAAAAAGATGATGTCAAAGTTCGCGAAGCGCGAGGTGGATGTTTCAGATTTTGGTTTGTTGTAGAAATTTGTTTGGTGAAATCTTGGAAATAAATATTTACATAAAAATGGATGAAGTGATGATGAAATATTTTGAAATGATGATATATATGAAAATGAATGTGGTGATGAAAATTATATAATGATGAAATCCCAGTAACCTGATTGGGATGCTTATTCAAAATATAAATGTAAATATTTTTTATGATGAAAATGATGCTAAAATGGATGAGATGGATGAAACTGATGATTCAGGGGGTATCCCCAGAACCCCTTGCTATTATAGTTTTTTCCCACCCCCCTTGCACAGCTTAAATTTTAAGATATGTACCCAGTAAAAAATAAAGCAATTTTTGGAGTTCGAGACGCGTCCGGAAATCATTTTTTGACGGTATTTACGATGTTTTTTGCACCTCCCTCAATTTTTTCATTAAAAAAATGCAACTTCAAAAATGATCAAAAAATCACTAAAAAATCCATTTCCTCATGGTGTTTAGCTGTGTTTGGATTCCGCCCCTTGCGCCAAACTAGGTCCTCCCCAGGGCCATTTTTGACGGTATTTGCGATGTTTTATGCACATCGAACACTCTTCAAAAAAGAGCCGTTTTTTGGCCTCCGGGGGCGGGTCGGCGGCACATGGCGCCTCCCCCTATAGCTAAAGCTAAGGCAACGCCGCATGCCATGCGGTTCAATATGCCCGGCATCAGATGCCTTGTGCATCGCCGGATTT
>DF244338.1:0-16746 GCA_000507305.1 Breviolum minutum Mf 1.05b.01 | reverse complement strand
TGTGACAAAATTTTGGATGCTACATAAGAAAAGAAGACTGTGCACGCCGAACCGGGTCGGCGGATTTACCTTTGAACATCACTGTTGTTTCATAAAAGATGGGCTCTTTGGAGGGGCCTAGCATACATGCATATACATGTACATAAATGTATATACATATCATATCAGTATCTACAGTTATATACAAACCTACATATCATTACGCCGTTTTTTTGGGTGATTTGTTGGGCCCTACAGGGTGGAGCTGCTGCAGCCCTTCAACTCCAAATTCATGATGGTCGTGTTCGGTGGCCTCAAACGGTTGGGAGAAGTAACCTCCCCAAAACTTACCCATATATTGGAACTACCCCCCAAACAGTAACAGTCACCACCAGGATTATTCCATTTTTAGTGGGGAATCCGTATAAACCCTCATTTGCTATAAGGGGGGTTTCCAAAAATAGGGGTACCCCCAAAGCATCAAGTCCAATAGCGTTTTCCCTTATAAACCATCCAGAAATAAGGGTACCCCTATTTTGGGAAACATCCGTTAAATTGTCCCTGAAAATAGGCGGAATTCCCAACCAGGAATTTGAACAAATCTACAACCATTGAGAAAATTTAGGGGCCAAAGCGTCAAAGCCGTTAGTTTGAGGGAGTGTTTGGGTTTTTTTCTTTTCTCGTTTTTTTTTTGCAGTGGGGTGAGAACCATGGTGACTATAGGCCCAGGCTTTTTTGAACACCGAAACGGTTTTTTCAACCAAAAACTGGGAGTTTCCCTCCCCACAACTGGAAAAAACCCACCCCAACCCGAGGCCTTGAACAGCAGATTGAATTTGGAAGCTCAGGAACTCAGGCGGAGACCTGGTTGGTTTGCCTTGGGTTTGGTTGGGTTGAATTATATGGATTCGTTGCCGTTGGGTACTTGCTGCTGGTTGTGTTGCATTGGTTGTGTTGTGTTGATTGTTTTCAGATGTAGGTTTGGGGTAGGTGGTTTTGTGTCAACAGCATCCTAGTGATGTAATTGTCCCAGGCATCAACTAGATGACCTGCGCGCCGCAGGTACTGGTGCGGGGGTTTGGTTGTGTTCTGGTAGGAGCCGGTAACTGGTGACATGTTAATCTTAACGTTTTAGTTTCAACGTTTTGTCGAGTCAGCCAAGAATGGTTTTTTGAATCAAAGGCCTTATGCATCTTAACGATCAATTAAGATATCCCATATATCTCCCCTTCACCTTTCACGTGGTTTTCCCGGTATTTGGAAAGTGAGATTCGGTGACTGCAGGGGTTTGGCAACAGGAAGATCCAATCCAAAGCTCCATCATTTCAGCATCTCCAGTTTCTACGGGTTTGATCCCCAAATCCAGGCAGATCTTTTATTCTGAATTCTGAACATCCCTGTTGTGGACGTCCATTGTTGCTATTTTATGTTATCTATATGATTAATATGTATGTTGCCGTCATTTTCCGTAGATACCCCATCACTTTTTCTCCCGCTTGTACCCCAAAAAATGTGTGAATTTCCATATCATCCAAATCATCACATCATCCCATCAAAACAAAGGGCAGTGGTCCCTGAGCTTTGGATTTTTTTTTTCGTTTGTTTTTTTCTGGTGTTTTGGAAGGCTTTTTTTGCCTAACACAACCAGAGGTGATGATGGGCCAGCATTGCAGAAGCGTGTCCGGATGCCCTTTTTTTTTTGAAGGAGGATGATGGGAGATGAGTGGAAGACATGTATAGGAATATTATACATTCGTCTCTGATCACATCTGTTGAATGATGGTGGTATGACCTTCAAGGAGGGACATGGAAAATTCAGCCTGGTAGGATCCGACTTTCTGTGGCGGGGATCCCACTTGATGTGGCAAGCGGCAAGCACTTGAATGGGTGCCCATTCCAGCCACCAGGATAACTTGCTCGACATTACACTTTGGATCGTATACTGAAGTTTACCAAATGAAAGATCACTCCAACAAACATATGTCTATATACATCAAGTTTCCCAAGCCAAATTTTTCCCAAGCCATTTTTTTCGCACCCAAATTTCTCCCCCACGTTCTTCGTCCGAGGCACGTGCCATTGAAGGTTTCAAAGTAGAAATTGCGAAGCTTCGTGCGCAGATCAGCACGGGCACCCGATGGCTTCCCTTTAGTTGCAAGGTGAAGAGGGTCGCAGCGGTCATGATGAGATAACTGACCCTTGAGATTGGTTTTTGTGTAAAAGCATGACTTGAGAATATATGTATATAGCTATATATACATATATGAATATATATAAAATATATACATCTATATTTGTATACATCGTTTTTTGAAGTAGATACTTCACCAAAAATTCTAATGCTAGCCGGAAGTTTTTTCAAAAGAAATGATCCGAGTCTTTTTTCCTGAGGCCCAGTCGTGTTGGTTGGACATCCATTTGTTTATATTTTAACCAAGATGACCGTCTGACCAACCCTGAGCGAAGGAAGGTAGATTCACCATCATTCCTCAATCAATGACTGTAGTTGTTTGGTTGTTGATGGTTCAAAATTTGAAGAAAATCATTTTTTGGGAGCTATATAATCATCCTAAGTGGTACATGATGCACCAGAACCATCGATCTTTCCAATCATTTTCTTGGCAAGAGGATAGTAGAAGCTCGGAAAGCAAAGTGCTCTTCCAAGAACTGTTTTTTTCCCCCCCTATCAAAAAAAACGCTTGGATTTTGACACATTTGGGGTGCACAGGTTAGTGATCGTATACAGATTCGTTTGGGGTAATCGCATCAGTGCAGCCCTCACGTATACAGAGCTGTGGCAGCTGGACGAACTTCAACCCTTGTCATTGGATTTGGATCGGTGAAAAACCTCCCTGAAACGAACTTTTTTTGCCCATGAAACTAGGCCAAACTTGCCCCAAGAGGTTAACGATGGTCTTCCAATCATCCATTTTCAGGTGGCGAAGTGTTAGTTCCAGGGAGAGGAACTGTTGGATATTAGAGATCAACAACTGTTGATGAACTTGGTACCCTTTGTTGCTTCAAAAATGGACTGAGATTCTTTGGCGGGCAATGCGGAGATGAATTCGCAAAGGGTTTCTTGGCGGTGAAGAGGGCAGAGGAGGTTTGTTGTCAAGGTGTTGGGGTGAGAAATGACCCAGTTGCAATGAAGGGATCAACATTCAGCAGTCAAGGATACAGTTTCTTTCAAAGAAAAGTAACTGCCAAAGTTGAGAACAGACCTGTACCAAGCAAACCAACCTTTTGGGGGAGGTCTCCCAAAAGGTAATCCCAGGGATTGTCTCAAGTTTATGGGATTTCTCCAGGTTTTCTGTCACAACCATCACCAAAAAAACCCATGACAAATATCAACATCTTCAGCTTGGTTGACGATGTTCACCGTTGTTTTTTTTGTGACGTTTTTTTTCTTTTCAGCATTGAAGGGGAAACATGATTTGGATCACCCCTTTTTCCAAGAGTTGAATGTGCGGTTTATTTGGGTCCTTTCTGATCATGAAGGATGTACGTTTCGCGGCTAGCGAAAGCGAAACATGACACACTTCACCTTGCAATTTATGAAAAAGCCATCTGCCACCCCTCAACAAAAAACTCCAGGGGATGCATCCTGGAAACCGAGACATGCCATGCAAGTGCCGTGGATGATCAGGACATGACCCGTGCGGATGAGCTGCGACGGCTGCGTTCGGATGTCCGGGGGGAGCCCAGTTGGCTTGGTTAGCTGTCCCTTTTTTTGGGGGGTGGAGTTTTTAAAGATCCCCCTTTACTGTGCCTGAAATTTTCAGTGCTTGGCTCGTCAAAAAAAGGTTGTCCTGCAATTGTTAGAAGGATGACAAGAAGGGCTTGGAACACCCATGACAAAATGACAGATCTTTGTGGAGAGTTTGGGGATACAGTGCCTTTACTTCCGACACTGGAAGAGGGAGCATCCCAAGCTATACTGAGGGCATTTGGTTTTTGGTTAATGAAAGTTGCAGCATCTACTTGCCAGCTGTATTGGAAACCTGGAGATTGATAAATTTGAAGATAAGAATATTTAATCATTTTTTTTTGGGGCGAAGGTTTCTCCCAGATCTTGAAGATCTTGTGAAATTGCATGACCAAGACAAATCAAATCAGAATCTAAACTTAACAAATTCTAGAGGGATGCTCCCTGACCCACCTAAAAAAACATGTTTTTTGTTTCTGATCCCACAAGAACCACATCCGAAATCGGTTTCCCAATCGCAGTGACCCAAAGCCGTTTTCAGGTAGGCTTTTTTTGGGTGGGCACCTGCTAAGCATTGACATGATCCCAAATCCTCAACAGCCACGACTCAACTGGATCCAAATCCATGGGGCCTTACTGACTTTTTTTTTGGGGGGGGTTCATTGCATCATTTTTTGAATCATGGAGGGGAAGTAAAGGGGGGAAGACCTTCTACTGAAGGACTCCTTGTGTTTTTTTTTTTTCGCAAAAAGAAAGGCAAATACCCCAACATCTATGAAGCACCATGATTGTATTAGATAATAATCCCATAATTTTTGCCCTATTTGCCTCCAGGGAATATTGGGGGCGGGGTGGGTGGCATCCAAGGTACCCCCAATGGAACCCAATGGAAACAAACTCATGGGGATTGGCTAAGGTCAACAGTCTGAATCGTGAGAAGGAAGCGTTGGAGCAATCCGTTGCCCAGGTGAGGGTGAAACATGGGCCTTTGACAAAGCGCGTTGGCAGCGGTGAAGCAACAATTGATGACGAAAAAACCACTTGAAGTTTCAATTCTGACAACTGACCCACCCGCTTGAAACCAACATTTTTGATGTAGATAAACCATGGAAATCCACTATAAAATGAAGTGGAATGCCGCACTTTTTCCTTAACAGGCCCATGATTTTGCTTGTGGACCTCTTTTCGTTTTGGGAGGCAGATAAGGAAAAGGATGATCTCATTGAGAATTTCCTTTACACCAAGGTCTTTGAGGGAGTCTGAGGGGGTTGGGATTATGTTTTTTGGTCGCGGCATTTTTGCTTCAACAGTTGATCATCGAATCATGGCAGTTGTTTGGCTGTTGTTTTTTCATGCCCCTTGGTTTCTTGGGGAGGTCGATTTTTTGGTCAACCAAAAATCCACTAAGTCAACCAGTAGCTGCATGGTGCCAAGAAGTTTTTTGCTGCTTACGAATCAATCAGGGCTCCAAATTTGTAAGTGCTTATTCATCATGCTGATTGTAACTGCCGTAATTTCATAAGCTTATTCCAACGATGTATAGACTATATCTATCTATGTATTATACATACATATTGTCATATTGTACATGTTATTTCCGTCAGCCCACTTACAATCACCAGCCCAGGTAAGCTTTGTTTGTATAGCTTTTTGTTCAAGAAAATCCGTTGCCAATTTCCGCCGATCCGCATATCAGGGCTGCTTGGATAAGCTTCAAATTGCTTGTATCAATTCACCAGCCTGTTCTCCTGAGCATGAACGCGAGGCCGGGGTTTTATGTTTTTTTTTAATTGTGGGGTTTTACGGTTTTCACGGAGATATCCAAAAAGACGTTTTTCGGTCAAACAAATTGAGGCCGAGAAACCTCTTGATCCAGTTTTTTTTTTCAGATTGTTACTTCCAGTGGCCGAAGAAACATGGGGAACAAGAAATTCAGAGATTTTCAACAAAAACCCAAGGGTTCAGTGCTTTTTAAAATTCGCGATGTCAATTCGTGGCAATGGATTCACCAAACTGAATCTGACAGGTGGCTCAGTTGAGAGATACCTACAATCAGGTGCAGAAATCATGATTTGGAAGGGAAGTTGTGGGAAATTCTCAAGTCACCCCTGAACCTCGAACCTCCCTATTCCCCAGTCATGCCTGTCATGCTTTTCGAATGGTGGAAAGCAGAGGAGACTTTTTTTTTGTATTGGAAATGGGCCTAATGCCGTGTAGTAATTGCCTTGTATACGGTTGCTAATTTGCAGGCTCCAAAATGGGTGCCAAAAGTAGAATTTCTTTCAGAACTTTCAGGTAAATGGAAACAATCGTGATATAGCCCTAGGGGTGGGGCGGAAGTATTATAGGAGGGACCTCAACATTTTCTGAAGCATTCAACAACCTTCACTTGCAGACATCTAATTTATCATGCGAAGTTGTGAGAGGAGATTTCTTGCTATCAACATCAATAATCCCAGGTGGGTTAGCTAAATGAACTACTCCCCTGAAAACTAACGTGTCCCCTGAGAATCAATGGTTGGAAGATGTATTCCCTACTGAAATAGTCCCTTTTTGGGGGACATGTTAGTTTCAGGGTGTATCTATCTGAGATTCTTGTGTCATTCTGTGTTGGAAGATTGTTTCCTCCCCCAAAAAAGTCCCTCAGCTACGACCCTCCCCCGTAGGTGGTGGATGAACGTAACCGCCTGATGGTGAGAGTGGAGGTGGGAATGGAGGGGTGACCCGTGGACCCACGGCGAGTTGTGGCAGAAATGAAGATGGATTGTTAGGATCCCGGAGTTTTTTGGTAACTTTTGGAAGACGGGGCGAGATGTTAAACCTCCAGGCCATGGACAAGGATCGCGAGAAGCAGAAGCAAATGCGCGAGCCGGGGGCCTTGGAGAGAAGGCCTATGCACCAGAACATACGTTTGATAGAACTATTTTTGTTATATATACATAATCACAAAGGAAAAAGTCATGTGACTCACATGACTGAAATTCTGATCCAAATTTGCAACATCATGTCGAAACAAAAATGGATTGTTATAGCCCAAATCATCCAACATTCGTAAAAATGAAGAGTTTTCAGACTACCTGAAAGAATGGCACATCAACAAAACAGATGCTTCCCTCTATGGTGCATCTGGAGTTTCCCGCCTCAAGACCTGGAAATTTTCCCCCCCACAAACATCATAAGATCCATCATGTCGTTGCCTTTTGGCCCGGTATTCGGGTCTTCTTTGGGGACCCACTTTTTTCAACCAAAAAACTTGGGGAAACAAAAAAAAACAGAGAGCACAAGAGTTGAAGCTCATAGAATTGATCTTCTGTGACCACACTTTTTATTTTTGGTTACGGTGTAATGAAACTTCATTTGAATATCATTTTTTCTCGGAACATCCCTTCAAAATTTAAAGGCTGTCGGTCGGATCCATCAAAGGAGCCATACTTTTCTGCCCAAAGCAGGTCTGCTTTGGAAAAAGTGAGCCAAGCGAATGCAAGGTGTGCCCCGAGTGCAACGGGAAAGACCTGAAGGGAACAAGAAAATCCATGGTCGATGTTTCTCAACTTTTTTGAGGATCCCTCCTCCTTTCTTTTAAAGTTGGTATCCGATCCGTTTTTTTGGAGGAACAAAAAAGAGTCAATGGCATTTCCAGCTGAAATTTCTCTTTTCAAAAAAATCCGGGAACCGGTAAAAACAACAAGATTCCAAGATGCATCTAACTTGGGTTCGTGCTTTTTTGGGTATCCAAGGCTCCTGTATTTTCCATACACAACTTTGATGGATGGTAATCCCCTGACAGTCATCCACCCTGGACCCTCCAGGCTCCTGGAAGAACGAGATCGCTTAGAGAAGGACTCGTTTGCAGTATCCGTATGAGAGAGAAGTAGTCATACTACTAGCTGTAGCGAAAAGGCAGGGAAAAAGTTACTATGTGTGTTTAGTTGTCCAATTGTTGTTATGTCCAATTGCTTTTTTGGTGAGCTTTGTTGTTGTTGTTGTTGTTGTTGTTGTTGTTGTTGTTGTTGTTGTTGTTGTTGTTGTTGTTGTTCCATTGTCAAATTCCTTCGTTTTTTGGCCCGGCCATTTTTGGCAAACCAGCCCATTGTGGCTCAGAGGAGGTTGATTTAGAAGGACGAAGTCCCGTGTCCTGTAACCTCCTTACACATGACCTTGCGTTTTCCCTACCTCTTGCTGAGCTCCTTGGTGACAGCAGCTGCTTTCTTGTTAGATGTTGGCGCACCACGGACTGGCACACAATCCATGTTTACTGCATTAAAACTCTTGGGGTTGAACCCTTTGCACACTGGATATGAAACTCATTCACGTATTCCTCTCTGCGGTTACCTCTTTGGCAATACTTCGCTGGATGGAGCCTTAGCGGTTCTTAAAGATTTTGATGGAGGAATGGATGAACCAACCATGTTGCTCTACGAGGAAATCATGGCTGCCATTCCGGAAGCCAAGTTCCTATTGACCATCTCAGATCCTGAATCATGGTATGACAGTTATGTGAGATTGATCACCTCCATGAGAGCCACGCACGCCCCAGGTCTAGTTTTAGTACCTGAAGACAGCTTTCTCTATAAGTGTAGTGCAATGAGATCCTGGGGATGTAAATTTTCTTCCAAATCAAGTGAAGGGAAAGAGGAATGCTTGGAAAATTATGACAAGCACAATCAACGGGTGCAAGAAGTAATTCCACCTGAAAGATTATTGGTGTATAACTGGTCTGATGGTTGGGCACCATTGTCTCATTTTCTCGGTGTCCCAGTTCCAGATAAAGAATTTCCACATGTCGATGACATCTTGGAGCACTTTGAGGACCTAGAGATGGAAATGGAGGAAGCGGAAACTGTCCAAAGTAGTGATTGAAATGCTTCCGTTTTCGCTGGTTCAGAAACATCAGCAGCTGCAACAAAAAAACGATGCCGGACCTGAATTGCGCGGGAATCGGTGCATGATGATCTGCTCGATGAATGTCTCCCTGAAATGGGAAATCTAAAGAACACCCACCACTAAACGAGTTTTTTTCTTTGGTTCTAATTTTTCAGCACCTTTTTTGGTGATGTTTCAACAAAGGCATTCATGGCAAACAGGGATGGCGCCATCTTCTCTTTTTTCAGTTTCCTGTTTTTCAAGAGCTTTCGTATATTTGATCCGGGAAAAACGAAAAACATGCCCTGAAAACAACACACAAGAAGCCCAACATGTTTCGTGCCTTGGGAAGTGCCCAAGGTCGGGGCTCTGGATTTTTATTGCGGTTACAAATGGGGGGAGTTTTAAATTACGGTTATTCCGAACCGTTAATAGTCCTTTTTTGAATAACCAACGGCGATAAAGAATGTTTGCATTTTTTTGGTTGAACTTTTTTTATTATTGTAAACAGCTTCAAACAAGTTTTTTCAGCATTCACCAGCAAAATGTGAATTGCCATGGTTCTTTCGTCCAAGCCATCTCCAAGAATCCCTGGACCGTGACTTGAAAACCCCCAAATTCCACACCAATCGATTTTTAGACCAATCAACGTGACCCGACAGCCCCGAAATCAGAAGAAGTCCAATTTGGGGACCAACCAATTGGAAGGTTTCATGTTGAATCTCGGGGGAATAACTTTTGAGAGATTGAGTCACCAACCTTTTGTTTTGCCAATTGCCTGAAATGTTTGATGTGGTCCACTGCGGGTTTTACCCTTATCCAGCAACACGCGGAGCAGCTGGAGTATCTCATTTCTTGTGAAACAAGTGCAAGATAACTTCCCGATTGAGTCTATCTGCTTGATTCTACAAGGCAAAATGATTGGTGATTAGAGATCCTTTTTGTGTTTTTTTTTGCAGCTTGATTCAAAGTTAGAGATCCACCAAAACCCCCCCAATTGATGAGTCATATTGGGCCCCGGAAATTCCCGTAGATTTTCCCAAAAAAATCTTCTGCCAGGAGAAGACGCGGGTTTCGTCCCTCTACCAACAGACCATTGGAATGTTGGCCCATTCGGCCGCCAAAGCCGAAGCGGATGAGGAGGGCCAGTGTTTAGACAGGTACCCTAAATCACGGGGGTGTCACCGGAAGCAAAAAAAAACACACACCAAGGTCCCCTTAAAATGGCGATTATAACGGCAGCGTCGAAAATCTTGAACAAACATTGGGGTTATAAGCTGTAGATTTTGAATCTGTAGGTTTTTGGACTGGAAATAGTGAATGAAACTGATGGAGTTTGCTTTTTTTCTCTAAGGTTGGAAATTTAGAGGTTTGTTCTTCTCATATGAGGCCTTGCCCCCAACATCTGCTGCACATTTGCTGAATATCAAGATTCGGATCCTATGATCTACAAGCGATCCACCAAGAAACGATTCCTGCTGGGATATCTAGAAGCATCCGGGGAGGTTCATGAGGTTCACAGAGTGCTCTCGAGACCATTTCGTTTGGATTTTTGGCGCTAGGAGGACAAAGTGGCAGTGTTTGAGGCAGGGGAAAGCGTCGTGCCGTTGAAGCTGGCTTCAAGGCTTTTTTTGGCGATGCGTTTTGATCACAGTGAGAAGATGATGAAAATCATGCGGATATTGTGTAGCTTTCCTCCAAAACATGCTTCTCAATTTGCGGACGCTTCCCTCAAAACGTTTTTTGTGGTGGGAAAGGTGTTTGAAACCTTTGGCTTGACGGTAGATCTTGGAAGCTTCAATGTTCATTCGTTGTGCAATCCTCTTTTTGGGAGCATCCCAAGATATGGTTATTAAGCTACTTCTGGCTCTCTGGTTTTCTCATGGAGCTGGAAGATCCTCTCATTTTCGAGAAATTTACATCTTCAATGCAGGTCCATTTGCCAGTCGTCAGAGGGTGTCAGAATACTTGACACCTGAGCTTAAGTGGTAGGGAGTTCCATCAGGATCGGTTTATCGATCTCAAGGTGATCACCTTGTAATGTTCTTCTCGCCCTCGAACCCAGCAGTCGTAGTCGTAGTCGTAGTCGCCTAGTGGTAGTCGCGTAGTGGTAGTGTCGTAGTCGTAGTCGTAGTCATAGTGGTAGGCATAGTAGGCCGTAGGCATGGTTGTGGTTGTGGTTGTGGTTGTTGCTGCTCCTGCTGCAGCTAATATGCTTCACTCAAAACATGTTTTTGTGAAGGCCCTGAAGGCGAAGGTGATGAAAATGCGCGACGCCCTCCAAAAGAAGGACAGCCACTCTTGGCGATTTAGGTGCTGGGGGATGCGACTGATTCCATAGTCGCCACCAAGGAGGTGATACTCAACCCCCCAAACTCACCCATGCAATCGCAACCTGGGTGGAAAATCATCCCCAATTCCCGAAGATTCTCAACACTTTTGGTACCCTGTCATCCTGTCGCGTGTTTGACAGGAGGAGGAGAATGAATCCCTTCGCATACGATTGAAGAGATTGGCCCGACCAGATGCCAAGGCTGCTGAGAATATGGTGAGCTTATCATGAACTAGTCATGAACAATTCAGAAACAACATATACCTGGCAATTCTTGGCGAACTTTTTGGGATGGTTAAGTGACCTTTTCAAAAATTAAGTGACCTCCAACTAGGGAATGAAAAGGTCACTTTGTATCACCTACTTTCACGATCAAAAAACCATGAAAAAGACAGGATGGTTTGATGAGACTTATTTCATCTTTTCAGGTGAGTCAGGTGAGTTCCAACTTTGTAAGGATTAGGTCATGACCGAACTTTGATTGAGTTAATAGAAAGGTATTTCAAACATCAAAACACTGAATTTCACAAGGAAAAGGCCTCTCTTAAACTGTCCTTCTAACATTTTTTGCCACCAAAAAACATACCTTTCCTGATTGTTGGTGAAGTATTTTCATCTTCTTGTGTCCCAAAAAAACACCATCAAGCCCAAGAAAATTCTCCTTGTTCGCCTCACCTGGAAATCAAGATCCGAACTCGAAGCCTTGACAAGCTTGGCTTGCGGGTCCCAAGCTGTTTATCCCATGACAAGAGACTGCAACATGAGTTGCTATAGTTTTTGGTGAGTTTTTGGATGCAGATTTTGCAGATTTTGCCAGGCCCCAAGTGTTGCTGTGTTCCTTGGGCAATAATTTTTTGGTTGGGGAAGTTGGAGTCTGGAGGAAAAAGGTGGTGGAAAAATCCCTATTTTCCCAAAGCGATATTTTTCACCCCCACTAAATTTTTGTGGATGAAAAATGCCACCAACAAAGGGAATAACTAGATTTCAACATGGCAACTTTGGGGGATGTTTGTTGAAGAAACGTTGCTGAAATCTGTTTTTTTTGGAAGGAAACTTCTGCCCCATTGCGATGTTTGAAGTCGCTGGGTGTAGATTTTCGATGATTTCATATAATGAGAATGGAGAGGGGGGGCTCTCTATAGAGATGCAACTTTAATTTGGAACATGGAAAAGTCAAAACATATGAAGAAGTCTTGGGTATGTTCTTGTAATTGCCAGGAATTTAGGAAAAGCTGGAACCCGAAAGTGGGGTTGATGGATTTTTTTCCAACATCTATTTGCATCTACGACATCTTTTTTTGTGCCTCACACATCCCACGAAAAAAATTATTCCGTTTACGTTTTTTGAGGGTGAAATGTGTTGTTTTTGTGAGACACATACACTCCTTGAAACTAACCGTTCGCACCTGAAAATGGGTGGTTGGAAGATGAAAATTCCTTTTGGGATGGCCCATTTTCAGGGGGCAAAAAGTTCGTTTCAGGGAGGAGAAATGCCGAAGCCAAAACCCATTTCTTGTTGTATTCGCAGATGTCATAGAAACTTCCAAACTTTCATCTTTCATCTAACCGCCTTGCTGAAACTGGTATATACATATATAAGCATATAATGGATGTATGGATGAGCATTGTTTCTCCTCTTGATTGCATGTGAGAAAGTTCTGCCTCGTAGTTCTCTTTAATGCTCAGGGAGCTTTACCAGGTAATTTCCCCCCTGCTCGGCTATTGTCACAACACTCCCGCATTGGCCGAAGTTGGCTTGTTGGTAATCTTGGCCTTCATTGTGGGTTGCTGCTGTGGAGGAGTTCTGGTGGGAATCTTGGCTTCCAAAAAGCTGAGAGTGGTGGTTGGGAAACTTTTGGTCTATTTGTTGGAAGACCAAGATTCCCCCAGACCTGCTCGGGAAGCAGGCACTCACAACAGGCTCGAGAAATACATCCCTCGTGCATGAGCACGAGTCCTTCTGAGCGAGATTGCGACTCAGACGGCAGTTGGGAATTTGTGGAAGGTGAGCCGTTGGAGCTCACCCCATCCAAGGGACCTCCCCCTTTTCATTTGCTGGATTCGGAAAGCTTGTCTACTGTGGGTGATTGGAAACCTCGTGATCGGATCTCTCGGGCTTTTGAGTTTGGGAGAAAGGATTGCCTGGCCGCTTTTGGCGCCGCATATCAACCTGCTCGTGATTCATTTCCTTTGGCCTCCAATTTTTACGTGGTGCTGTACGACCCCTCTGGAGATTAAGGTCACTCAATCTTTGGCAAGGTTTTACAACCACGTCAAGGTGGCATCAGGAAAGAAGGGAGCTTCCTTTGCTAGCCCTTGGAGACCGGGAGTGGTCTCTCGTGGATTTGCATCAGAGGCAGAGGCCCGTGCCTACGTGTGTGGAGCGCAATGCCTCTATCCGAAAAACAAGTTCTAGAGCTGAAGTGTGTAGGAACTCCTGGAGCTCCTGTGGACCAGGTAGTGCTGAAATGGCCTTCAGCACCGGACGGTGCCTTTTTCCTTGGCGTCCCCCTCCGGGCTTGCAAGACTGGAATGATCCTGGCACTCCCGAGGAAGGCGTTTTCGGAGGAAGAGTTGGAGGAGGCGAAGAACAACCCCAGAGGAAGAGTTGCTGGGACCCAGTCAGGTGGTGACTACATCCATCGAGGGGTCAACCGACTTCGAGGCCGAGCTGGCCGTGGTGTTGGTGGAATTCAACATGTCAGTGAGAAGCCAATTGGCAAAAAGGACAAGAAAGATGACAAAGGCAGTGATAGGTTTTGCAGAAGACCTAGATTCATTGCCCGACCTCAAGGAGCTCGAGGAGATTTGTGCCACGTGGCTAGAGAGTGGGCTTGTGAGAAACGAGAACTTTGTCACAGCCAACGAGGATGGACTGCCTTTGGAAGAAGGCAGTGTCGCCCACGAGATCAGCAAGTTTCGGGAGCTCATGGAGGAGAGAATGGCCCTTTTGGAAGCTCAGGTCATTTCAGTGAAGTCCCAACAACAACATGCCGGACCAGCACCAAATGCTGGCCGAGGAGCCAGCCCCAAGACTCAGGCTCGAAGTGCCGGGCCCAGTTCTACGCTCGGAGGAGGATACGGCAGAGATGTTCAAGCCAGAGGCAGAGCAATGATGGAAGTGCTGGATGGAGCCCAACCACAAGCTCACATCCCGCGGCCCCCTACTCGGATGCCGGACGAGCCTCACAAGGCTACAATGTCGGCAGCCACTGTGGGAGAGATTCCTTCTGCCGACGGAGAGGACATGTCGGTGGACCAGATGTTCAAGATGACTATGATGAAAATGATGCAGGATGTGATGGGCAAGAAGAGCAAGAAGAAGAACCGAAGGCTACCTGGTCTTCCCGCTACAGAGGCTTCGGAAAGCAGTGGCGAGGAGGAAGGCGAGGGATGGTCCTCCAGTTCAAGAGGGGGAAAGGGGATAGAGGCGGTGGAGAAATTGAAATTGGCCATGAAGGCCCACCCCGAGGCTTACCAAGAGAGAATGGAGCAGAGGATGATGAAGGCAATAGAAGCTTCCGAAATGGACCCTTCAGTGCCTCACCGGTATGCTCGCAGCATGCCAGTGGGAAAAAGCCGAACCGCCGGCTACTGTGTGTGGGGTCTGGCCGAAGTTCACAAGCTGTTGCTGGAAAACAAACCTCGCCAAGCTCGGTTGCAGGTCATCAAGATGCAGGCCGCAATGGAGCAATTTCTCATCGACGAGTCGTGGGTGGTAGGGTCCCGGCTTTTGGGAACCGAAGAACCACCTTGGGGCCATTGGGCCACTCAAGATCTCCAAGCCCTCCGGAAGCAATACATCTACACGAGGTTGGTAGAAGCAACTTGGGTAGCTTCATTGATCAATCAACTGAAGGAGGAAGATTGGTTGGTGAAAAAGAGAAATTCTTTCAAGCAGGCCCCCAACAAGAAGGGAGATGGCAAAGGAAGCGGAGAAACCGCCAGAGAGTGAACCGCTTTTTGAGATGGCCTGTTTTCGACATTGCTGGGAAACCTTCTGACTATGTTGGTGCTCCGGAAGGAATGCTGGATTGGTTGGAGTGGTTTGTCGGTTTTTCGTCGAGATCTTCTTTACCTATGGGGAGATACATAAAGAGTACCTTCCCGTCTTGCAAGCCCCAAGCAACGTTCAGAACATCAGCGAGTGCTGATTTGTTTCCATGTCCTCCTCCTTTTCCCTGGCTGGCCACCAAAGAGGTGACGGTTGGGTGTTCCCGCAGACAGAGGCAACGGTGGAAGCTTCGACGAGCCAAAGAACTCTGGGTCAATCTGATGGTGGTTGGCCTTAGCTCTCAGGCTCTTGGTTGCGATGTTGCCCCTGAGCGAGGGAGGTGTGGTGTGCCTTTGTCGAAGGGTCAGCTGACAATGGTTGATTTTTTGAAGACTTTGGCTACCTCGATGTGCCGCCTTGGAGATTCGTCTGCAGGATGCGGCAGTCGTTTGCCCGCAGCATCTACTCGTTTGGATGTTTTGCGAGAGCAATTAGAGCAAGAGGTGAATTCGGTGCCCTATGCCAATGTGGAGAAGAAATTTCACAATGATGGGATGTCTTCGGATTTTTCAGCTACTACTGCCCTGCCGGTGGTTGCAGACCGTTTGAGCTTGCCTGCAGAAGTGAAGGACTTTGACCCACGTCCATACCTGAGCCCGCTTTTTAGGCAGATCTATGAAGCACCAGATGATTTCCTTCTTCCACCAGAAGACCAACCTTTAGCTGTGAAAGCTAAAGGAACTGCTTCGAGGAAAGAGCTGGTGCGTGTATTTGATCGATGGGATCAACTGAACCGACTGCATGTGTGTCCTGCTAGGGAAGTGTCAAGCCTTGATCGATGTGAATTATTTGCTGTTTACAAGGATGATGATAAAGACAGACAAATACTTCATCGTAAGAAACGCAACAAGAGAGAATGTCATCATCAAGGGGCATCAAAAGATTTACCCCATGCAGTCATGCTGTGTCAGCTTCCTTTGGAAGATCGATTTGTTGCGGCGAGTTCAGTTGATGACGTCAAAGACTTTTACCATGCCTATGCAGCCAGTGAAGCCCGCGCCCGTAGCTCTCCGGTAGGTCCAAGTTTTCATTTTTCAGAAGTGTGTCATCTCAAAGCTTGTCAAGATGCACTTCGGGATGGCAAAATTCGTAAGGACGACATGTTAGCTTGTTGTTTTCAGGGGTTAGGTACGGGGGATCACGCCGCGGTTGACATTGCCCAAGAATCCCATGTTAACCTCCTTAGGAGTTTTGGGGGAATGCGGGATGAAGAAACCATGATGTACCGTCGACCTCTTCCTTACCCTCCTACTGGTTACTACGAAGGTATTATGATAGATGACCATTTGGGAATACAACTTCTTGAACGGAGATCGTCTATTAAACAAACTTTGGAGCAATCTGGTCGTGACTTAGAGGCTTTTGACTTGGCCCGGGAAGCTTATCAACATGCTAATCTAGAAGCTCATGAGAAGAAGAAGGTGAGAAGATCAATGGAAGTGAAAGCATGGGGAGCGGAGCTTGAAGGCTGGCAAGGCTTGGTGGGTCCAGTTCGTAGCAGGCTGTTTAAGCTGGCGAAGCTATCGGTGAGTGTTGCGGCTCCAGGGCCGGTTGATGAAAAGATTGTGGAGTCCATCACTGGCTTATGGGCTTTTTGTGCTCAGTTTCGACGACCAATGTTCAGCTTTCTCCATGCTTTGTACCATCAACAATCACCGGGAAGTAGCTCAAGTCCTTTTAGACTGACCCGTGAAGCTCGAAATGAGCTGCTTGTACTTGCATGTTTGAGTCCGTTGTGTATTACCGACGTGACTACCATACCGGATGAATTCATTTATTGTGTGGATGCCTCACCTTCTGGCGCTGGTGCAT
>DF244337.1:0-28146 GCA_000507305.1 Breviolum minutum Mf 1.05b.01 | reverse complement strand
CCCCCCCCCCCACACCCATGGTTATAGGGTGTGTATGGTGCCCCCTATACAATGTATGTATATATATATATATGTATGTATAACGTGGATATTTGAAGCCTCGGAACTTGCAAGCCATGAAGGTGAAAAAGGTAAATAAAGCTAGGTGATCCTTCGGTGACTGGAAGGAAGCCTGAAACGAGATAAAAAGCAATTCAGAGTTGTGGTACAGCACCCCTCTGTCAGGAAAGATGCAGTAGGCATGTGACAGAAAATGTGGGCTTTGCTAAGGGGATCGCAACAACCAGAGATGATTGAACCTCCAGGTTTGAGACAGCTAGCGATCTCGCTCTGCCACGAAGCAGGACACAAAGACGCCCAAACCAACGTCGCTAAAGGAGTTGCTGTCACGTGCAGATTCTGAATGAGCCCGAGCTTAGCCTTTGGGCCTACATGAGGGTGTTTGCTGGAGAAATGCCAATGGAATGTGATCTCTTAGAATTTATTTCAAACATTTTCAGATCATGATATCAAGATTCTTTGGATCGGCTTTATGCTTATGTTGAACAAAGTATGAGCTTCGGCTGTCCTCAAACACCCTGAAATCCAGAGATTTTTCATCCGTGGCGCCGCGCATGAAGTTGTGCGGTTCCACTCCTTCTCTCTGGGCTGTCCTTTTGCTCTGCCACATGGCAGCGCCCATGGGAGGTGACAGACCGATCGGCAGAGGGGTCGCCATGGTCAGAGTGGTTGATTCGTTCAGATCTTCAGGTTTTCCCAGGTTTTCCTCAGCATGGTAATTTTTGTTTACACTGCACATCCTCAGAAAGATCCCTTTTGTGCCAGGTAGTGAAGCAAAAGACACAACGGTCTTGTAGAAGAGCATCCTAGAGCATTTCTGAAAAATTTGGTCTGAACACGGAGATGATTCGATCAGTTTTGATTTGGCAGAGTTTCTGTGCTAGACATGCCAAGCACAGGCAGATTTGATGAGATTCGACCCTAAACATCGACGAGCGCTGTCAAATTCCTGGCGGATTTGGATTCCCAGGGAAGATTTTGGAACCCAAAAAAAGCATCGAATCCATTTTCTTATCTTGAATTGGAAATCTACACAAGCACTATCCTGTACCACCAAAGCAATTCGGAATCAAGAAGATTTTCCATGTCTTCCAAGTTGGGTTGCAGCATGCCTTTGACAAACGCCTGTGAGGAACTGTAGTTCAAGGATTGCACTCAACTCCAGTCGTACTTAAATATGGAGCTCCGAACGCATTTGGCCCTCTGTAGCTCGGGTTTTTCCTATGCGAACGTGTAATAAATGGGCATTTTGTCCAAATATGCCATGCCTTCCCCACGCAACAATACCTAAGAGAGCGATGGTGTTTCCAGTGCATGCACTGTTGCAGTATCTGTTGCATTCATGCGGCGTGATCATTCATAAGGTGAAAACTGACTAGATTTCACACGGATTGCTGGCAAAGATTCCTAGGGACTGTGCAATTGATTTGTTCGACGCCGAACCAAGAAAGCAAGCGGCCTGTCAGAAACATTGTTAAAGGCGTTTACGCTGATAAATCTTTAATGAATGGTTTTGCATAATTTCAAGACGTAGAACATCTTTTCGATGGACAGATTCATTGCCTAATGATTGTTGTTTGCTGTAAAAACGTGAATTCGAAGCCTTGCATTGGTCATCTCACACATACCTAAACGTGTCGTTTACATACACTTGGAGAGTTGTTTTGCTGGCATTTTCTCACCTGTGCAAAAGGGGGCTCCACATAGGTTGGGGGTTTGGGCCCGAAAGCGCAGGTAGCAACAGAAGTCAGTAAATTGTAGCTTCACACCATGTATCAAATCCAGAAATAAGACGTTCTAACACAAAATATTGTGGTCACGATGTAAGTTCCATTTTCACTGAGCGTTTGACAAAGGCACCATTTGAATTGGTCAGTTGGACCAGGCCAGTTGAAACCAAATGGCCTCAGTCAGTTTGCTGCCTTCAATGTACAGCACTGGAACCCTGGCTGTTTCTCAAATAACTTTGGTTTCCATACATTATTCTCACAAGAGTAACGGTGCCTCCACGAGATGTGCCAATGCGTCCAGATTTTATGCAATTCGTTGGTGTGGGATTTTGTCTCAACATTGGCTGGTCCAGTTCTGATGTCATGGTATCACGGCACAGTCTCATGGCAAGGTTTGTTTTTTTTTCCACGGCATGCCCCACTATCAAAGAGGATGGGAAGAAGGTAAGATCTTGCACAAACATAAACATACTAATAAACTTCAAAAGTGACTTGAATATTGAACACCTCAAGAAATCGGGTGACTTTGGGATTCATCTCCATATTTGGAAACGGGACAGCGACAGCAACATCCAGTGAATTTAACAACACCTACATGGGACGACATTCCATGGGGAAGTCCTTGGCAAAATCCGCATGAACTATACATAGATAGTATATAAGATAAGCCATGAAAAGCTCCACATCATGATCCGATCACTTGTGCGAAGGCCATTTTCACGGTTTTTGGGAATCGCAATGAAATCATCATCTTCCCCAAATTCCAGCAATTTCCAGCTCGGATGAGGATGAGTTCTTGTTGACAGTCAGAACGGCCCTGGGTTCAATGAGTGTGATGAGCGGCCGAAGTGAACTGTGGTCGTGACGTTTTTTACGTCACTCAGGTGGGAGGACTGGTGTGCCTGAAAGCGCCATCAGAGATGGCCCGCAAAACGATGGTGATGACATGTCCCAATGAACCTTAGTAAAGGAGACTGGATTACAGAAGATTAAAGACAGTTGCATATATATACATATATATATATATGTATGAAACTATCTTGCACCCAAAAATAGGTCTCTTTTGAACTTTGTCGATCTTGGCCCTGAAAGAGGACCAGACCCCAACTATCGTGCCATCCCACTTCGTGGATGTACCCTTGCTGAAGCGTTGCCATACCGTTCACAGTCGGGCANGAAAATACCTGCAAAGGTGCAACCCGTCACACGTTTGCCCTGGCTAATGTTGATTTCGCACGGTATCTGACCGGGGCCAAAGTCCAATTCCAACATGACCTGGATAGTCATGCTGTCCAGACATTTGACCTGAACTTGCCTGACTCAAACCCCAAAGTTTTCCGTTGGCCACAGCCCAAACCCTTGGACAAAACAATTGTGCATGAGGCAACCTTGCAACGGTTTTCAGAGCAAGTTGCCCCAAGTTGCTCTGAAACCATGAAGCGGTTAACTTGTGCGGCTGACACGAATGGAGCCTTTGCACATTGGTCAGAAGTGGCAGAAAATGCTTTGCTGACATCATCACGGGATGTTGATGGAGAAGTCCTTCGAGCCGCTTCCTTCAGAGGTCGGGGACAACACACGAAACCTGTCTCGACTCGGCTTGCAGCACCAAGATTTAAACAAGGGCGTTCAGGGCAGCGTTGCTCTTAGGGTCCGTAGGTTGCAAAAACAGGTCAGGAGGTTACATGACCTGAGAAATTCGCTCAACTTGGTCCCACGTATTGGTGTCAACTACCCTGAGGTCAAAAGAAGGTTGTGGAACGCGATTCTTACCTCACCGGCCTTCACTCCCTCTTTTGTTGCGTGGGCAGTACAAGAAGGTTTCTCTATTGGCTTTTGTGTACCCGACCTTGCTACCCTGGATGGAATATGTGAAAGGGTCGAGGCCTTGGCTAAGGCTGAAGCCCAGGCGGCCTGGAGAGTCAAGAAGGTTAATTTCCAACAGGCAGTTGAGGACTCATGGAAACGTGAAGGGGGGGCGCTGGCTTTTCGGTTACTTCGAGACCCTCAGAAGCCGTCTGTGTCTCACTTGGTTGTGGATGCCCTGGTGCAGCTTTCACCGCAACCATGGTCGCCTTACGGAAAAGCAACTTTTGGTGTGAAGAACGCACCGGAGTTTGCCCCTGGAGACATTTTACTCAATGGTAACAGGGAGGTCCAGGTTACATCAGTTACCCCTACCCACATTTCTGTCGATAGGCGTCTGACTAGACGGGAAGCGGCTCACCTCTTTAAATCAGTGGTATCAGCTGATCCAGAGATTTGGGCTCCCTTCTTCTTAAAGCAATGGGAGCAATTCTGGCAACGTGATCAGGATGAAGAACATGGAGACTTTCACGAAATAGTTGATGTGGTCCCAACTATTGCACACCAGTCCCTTGTTCCAATCACTTTTCAAGAGTGGCAAGAAGCACTTGTCTCCGCCAAGACATCTACAATGCGTGGAGTTGATTCTTGGAGCCCTAAAGAACTGAAGAGATTGCCAGAAACACTGGTACGTCCTTTGCTTGACCTGTTCAGGGCGATTGAACAAGGAGCCAAATGGCCGACACAGTTGACTACTTGGCTGGTAATTCTGTTGAGAAAGAACTCTGACCCTGTTCCAGCATGGGGTGGTTTGGTGTATAGGATCTGGTCTCGCATTAGGGTACGGCACTTCCTCAGACATGTTGAAGGATTTGCACCTCCTCTTGTCAACCCCAGGCTTTCCACCAAAGCCATTTGGTGCATGTTGGCAGACTATTTTGATCGGGCTACCCAACAACGTCAACCATTGTGTGGGGTCGTACTCGACATCATCAAAGCCTTCAACGTTTTGAATAGAGAATTGCTTCTGCTTCTGTTTGCTAAACTTGGCTTTGACCATAATGTGTCTTCCGCGTGGGTTCGTGCCCTCGGTGATTTGCGACGTTGTGTCTTGGTGGCCGGTATGTCCTACGGTTCCTCAACTGCATCTACAGGGATCCCCGAGGGGGATCCCTTGAGCATAGTAGGAATGTACCTGATCTCCTATGCCTTTGCTTGCTACGTTCAGCACCATGGTGATGCAGAGCTCGTGTTGTAATTGGGAGTTGGTTACACCTACTCCCGAAGGACTTGTGCGGATTTTGGGTCACATTGAAAGGTTTGTGCAGATCGCGAAACTACCGCTGGCTCCTGACAAATGTTGGGTCTGGTCCCTATCCAAAAGTGGCCGGAAGGTTCTACGTCGCCAAGCTCGGCTGTGTGAAGTTATGCTACCCCTCCAATTGCAGGCTCGCGACCTTGGAGCTGACATTGCTTACTGTCTTCGTCGTGCGGCAAAGGTTCGTAACTCGAGGATCCAGACTGGGCATAAGAAATTGTGCCGCTTGAGAGGTATTCCCGGGTCACGGTACCATAAGGTCAGGCTGTTGGTCTCCAGTGTCTGGCCTCATACCCTTCATGCTGCTGAAACGTCGTTGGTACCTAAAACCACATTCACAAGGCTGCGTTACACTTGCGGCTCGTGCTTTAGACTTGGCCCCCAAAGGCTCTTCTCCTTGGCTTTCCTGTTCTGTCCCAGGACAAAACTGCATTGACCCTGAGTTTCGTTTGCTCCTGTCTCGAGTTAGGCTCTTTCGACAAGTGATGCGTGAGCTGCCAGGGTGGCACACACTTTTCTGTGGACGTTTGGTTGCCAGGGCCGGCAGGTATCATGGTCCAACAAGACTCTTGGCTTTAGTGCTGAAGAAACAAGGCTGGAGGCAATATGGGCCGTTATGTTTTTTGGACAAGGACGGTCGTTCGTTCAATCTGATGTTGTCCAGTGAGGCGCATATTGAATGGCTGTTGGTCAGTAAGTGGATGGATCGTGTGGTTCGTGAAGTGTGTCACCGTAAGTATTTGCGTGACCTTCGGTCTATCTCCCTGCCTATTACCCGCACGGAACACTGGTTGACCCATGCCCAAAGACCCCTTGTTCAACAACAATGGATTGGCACAATTTTTTCCCAGGACCAGGCTAAGCACTTTTGTGAGAGCAGAGGGGTTTGTCCTCTTTGCAAGGGAAATGACAACCGCTTGCACCGTTTGATGTATTGTCCGGGTACGCTTGACCTCAGACAGCGTAGTCAAGGTATCATCCGCTTGATGGCTGACTTGCCTATCTCTACGGTGGCATATGGGCTTTGGGAGGAGCACCCTTCCTTAAGGGCTTGGCATGGATCTCTGGACGCACTGTCTTTCCCTCAGGTCCCGCGTGTTGCGTCCAATGACCCGAGAATACTGTACTCGGATGGCACTTGTCTGCATCCTCGATACAAAGATATTCGCTTGGCTGCGGGTGCGGTAGTCGAAGCGCAAGGTGGTGCGGATTGGAACTTGATTTGGACAGGTGTGTTGCCCACGGCTGATCAGTCGGCCTTTCGGGCGGAATTGTTAGCCGGTATTATTGCGGTACAGTCCTCGACAGTTCTATGGTTGTTCAGCGATTGTTGGGCTTTTATTAAGGTGGCCAGAAGGTTTCTTGCGGCCAAACGGACTGGCACCGAACCCAGGTGGCCAACAGCCAATCTTGACCTTTGGATTCGCTTTTGGGAGGCACTGAATGGTCTTGATTACGCTAGGTCTGACCTGGTTTGGATTAAGGCTCATGTTGACCCGTGTTCTGTCGGTGGGATCCACAAGATCCATGCCTTTTTTAACAATGTGGTTGACGGAGTGGCCAAACACACGGTTCATTCCTTTCGCAAAATGTCCCATGTCTACCAGAGGTTGGTGCAAGATTTTGGCAATCGGTTACTGCAGGCACGACATCTTAGCCGGTACCATGCGACGGTTGCTATGCGGTTCGCGAATCAGGAGCAAGACGAAGTTAGTGTGCAGAGTTACCAGACTCCCTCTTTCGTTGGTATGGGACAGTCTCTTGAAGTCTCGGCTGAAATCGCGGTATGGTGTGTCCATCAGGGTTTCCTTAGGTCGCTTCAGGACTGGTTCCTTGGTTTGAAATGGTTTGAGTCCAGCGTGGACGGTACCTGGGATGACACTTCCTGGGTAGAGCTTTTTTGGGGTTTCCTGTGTACCTCAGGGAAACTTCCTCCCTTCTGGTACGAGGGTAAGTGGGTTATGCTGGACGATGATCCAGCTTTTTTCTTTGTGTTGCCCTCGGTGGTGACGTTGTTTCGTACTTGGAGACGTGCGGTTGGCTCCTTCTTGTGCAAGGCTTTGACCCACACACCGTGGGATTGTGTTCGCCGTACCTCTTCTGCTACGATGCTGGGGGCGCGGTTTGTTTGCCCGGGGGTTACGGGCCGTTTTGATGTTCCGTCTTGCGTTCTCTCGGACCTTGCGGAACAGTTTGCTGCATCTCGCACTTTTCGGTCGCTTCGGCTGCCGGACTTTCTTTAGCTCGGGCGTTAGAGGTCAATTGGCACGCAGACAACCTGCCGGCCTTTTCACCGGTCTCACACTAGCATGTGATTTTGAGACGAATGTCCGAGAGAGAGAGAGAGAGAGAAGTTTGCTTGTGGTGGATTGTGTGCTTGGTGAAACTCGCGTGAGCTTTTCATTGCATAAGTTGGATTGGTTTTTCAGATTGCTCTGCTCGCAAAGTACGGCTCAAATTTGTGGGATTCTCGATGGAGGTTTTTTCGGCAGCCCAATGGCAGGTGCTGCCACGCCCTCAGGTGTGTGTTGTAAGTGACTCTGAACCTCCGGAGTTAATGAATTTTGTGGGTTAAGGCCTAGACATCTTCCAGGTACTCACTACCATGAGCAGGCTGGACACGCTTCATTTCTACCCGATTTCGATTTAACCAGTCAACTGGAATTGGATTGTCAAAATTTCGAGTTGCCAATGCAAGATGTTTTTCATCTCAAGGGGTCCCGAATCACTCCAAGCATTTTGGAATTCTAGTTTCCATACCTTATTGATTCTCAGAAAGGGACCCTCAATGAATTTTTGGGGTGGCTTCCCAACAGTATTCATCCAGAAGTATCTTCACGTTTTTTTTTTTAACCAGGCGTTTTTAGGATTCCCTGGAGATCCCAATGTTAAAAGCTCGGTTCCATCGATGGCATCAACGTCACCAGGTGTCACAAAGATCAAGCCCTTCATCGGGTCCAAAAGATGAACCTCGAATGCGCCTGACGGGAATTCTAAGTGCTGCTGGAGCCATTGCGATGCTTAAAGTATCTTGGACAAGTATGGTCAGTTTGGCTGGCAAACTTTTTTGGGGGCGAATATAAAACGTTGAAGGATTTGTAATTTGAAAAGAGGATTTGGGAGTTTGGTTCAGAAAAATTGAAGTTGTCTCATTTTTGTTGGTTTAAAGTTTAAACCCATTCAGCCAGCAGCACTGCAGAGGAAGCTATATAAGACAGCAAGAGTATTCTAGTTTCCAGACTTGATAAAATGATTAGAAGAGTTGCTGGTTCAAGGTAGAGCATTGTTTTATGATTGGTAGAAGTAGAGGGGTTCATTGGTTGGATCTGCGGTGTCCTGTCGTGAAGGCATCCCGCTTTGCGCAGAACCGAACCTCATTGCAGGTGCTGTGTAAAGAGGGTGATTGTCGTTTGTTGAATGGCAAGTGCCAAATTTGAATTTCCAAAAATGGATGGTTTGGAATTGGAAAGAACATGAAAGAACTAAAAAAAGAGAGTAACATCATAAAGATATAGAAATGACATGAACTGACCACAACTGCCGAAACGATCTCCCAAAAACAAATCCTTCTCTTCCAACGATTTCAAGTCTGTTCAGAGGTTCGGCGTCGACCGCTGCCTGCGGTGCGCGAGAAGCAAGTCATTGCCACCAAGCCGGGACACTTGGAGCGAGTGATTTTAGTTTGTTCCACAGCTGTTTTCGCAGCTTGTTTTGATAAGGATCCTTATTAAAGTATTAGAAAACCAATCAAGATTCCCAGCTTTTGGGGACATCGGTTCACCGGAGATACAACGGACCTAGAGATGGTGTTGTGTGGTCCATTTGTTTGTCGAAAATCCCGAGGCGTTTGCCTTTGTGGCAGCTTTCAGATGAGATGCGCCCTCTATGTAATTCCTAAATTGTGTGAGGGTGAAGTTTGTGCTTGTATGTTCTGCGTGTCTGAAAACGTCAGGTAGGATTTTCTGGAAAGAATTGAACAAATTTGGTTATGTTTTCAATGTCTCAAGCCATGATTCAACAAGATGAAACACAATCATTCGCCCCAACTTGGGGGATGTTCAAGCAACCGCTTGCTTGCGAGGTACATGCAGCGACAAGTGTCGCCAGATCCCAACTTATCATGGACTGAGGTTGGATTGCTTCCATTGGTTGAAAGTGAACTGATGTACCACTGACTGCTTCGAATTGTTCAGTACAAGTTTAGAGAATGACATGCCACCCTTCTACAAGGCAAATATGATTCACAAACTTCATGGTTGTACCACCTAAGAAATCACTTCTTGTAAAGCTGATCATTTTGACCAAACCATTCAGCTCAGTCCATTCATCGTTTGTTTCTTGTCAGAAGGTGATGATATTGGGGGTCTGATGGAAGAAATCCTGCAGCACTTGGCATGTCCAAAAGCCTGCAAATAGTGGAGTAAAGGAAACCATTGATATACCGATGAACTGATGAGAGAATTCCATCAATAGTATCATTCGATGACTATCTTCGGGTTCATTTTCTAAGAGGCCGAAGAATTTGCAGCTGAAAAATAGCCAATGCTACACAATGCTTCAGGTGCGACGAGCCCAAGCCCGAATGAAAGAGCAGGTCATGGTGTGGTTCCTTAGAGTTTGTTGTTGTGGTGGTGGTGGTGTCCGATGTGGCTGTTAAAAAATGGACAAATACGCAAACATATTGAGAATTGCATCCCGAATCAGAGATTGTTTGGACTTGGAGGAGCCATCAGAATTTTGTAGAATCTTCCTTTCAACTTCAAGTATGTGGTTCTGCCAGAAAGCTATGATATCATTTATTCACCGGCCTGCATTCAGCCATTTGTTTTTCGAACCGCTTGGTTCGACTTGATGTTTTCCTAGTGAGGCCCAGCAGTACATCGACTTCCGCCGCATCGAGCGTGAGTTGGGTGGCTTCCGTTTGCAGCCGTCCTCCCTGGCAAGTGTTTTCGATATTGAATTGGGAATCAAAGTGATTGTAGGTGCAAGTTTTGGGTATATATCCGCGTATTGGTTTCTGGTATATGCATGATATATCTGATCAGATTTGGTTTGGACCAGTAGCAATCAAAATCTCGTGCGAATAATTAGACCTGAAGGGTCCTTTTCCTGCAATCACACGAGCCATTTGTTTGGGATGCCAGGAGACATCACATGAGTGAGATTCGTGCTGGCATGTGGTTAGAGGCCTCGTGAATTGGGGGCAAAACAGGATCACTGCCAGATAGAATCACTGGAAGATGAAGATGTGTGCTTGTTTTGATGCTGGCTTCTTCTTCTTCTTCTTCTTCTTCTTCTTTGTGTTGTTGTGGTGGTTGTTGTTGTTGTTGTTGTTGTGGTGGTTGTTGTTGTTGTTGTTCCCGTTGCCTATTGTATGCGCCCACATTTGAAGGATTCTTGGGAAACAGGTTCTGGTGACGTGCGATACTCATGCTACTTGAAAGTTGAAAGGTACCTTATGACAATCCCGATGAAGTGCTGCTTCATGGTGTTTTTTGTTATTTCTACCCTACTGATTGCTTCGTTATTTGCCAGGGACGAGTTGCGCAAAGTGTCGACAAAGGAGTGATGGTTGACGTGGGAGCATACACTGAGCGTGGCGAATGGGTTGATGGCTTTCTTCACATGGGACAAATCAAAGACGATGGCGGTTATGTGGCTCAGGCGCCCCGGAGCAGGTTAAAAAGCGAGGAGATTTGGAAATGCGGAGCATGTCAGGATTCTTCCAAAAGTTGATTTTTTTCAGTTGGAGAAGTCTCGGAAGACTTCTAGATGTGGATCAGAATCATTCAATTAGCATCGACCCCATCATCCAGCTGATCATATGGTCGCCAATGTTTCCATTTCAACCAACCTGCGTGACCGGCTGTCCATCAGGGCAAGATTATGAACTTTGTTCATCTTGGAGAGTTTGTCCGTGTCAGAGTGGTGGAGTGCGTGCCAGCCACGGGCATTTTGAGACTATCCATGAGGGCTGAGGAAGACGCTTGCCTATTTATTCAATATGTTTGTCTCTGATGAATCCGGAATCCAGGTGACATGAGGAGAGGATTGTTCATATATACTTGAATCAAATCCCAGGGCAAAAATCAACAGGATTTCAGGGCAGTTTCAAAAGTCCCTTGTGTTCTTTAGCTGAGGATCTTCCTGAACTCTTCTTGGGCAAACCAAGACCATACAGTGTCCATGACCTCGAGAAGGGCATGCAGGTGACTTGACATACTTTGTGTTTCGAAACTATTTTATTGTTTTTTCTAGTGCAAAAATCGCAACAACGGTGAGTTTTCAAAATGAAAAAAAGTAGCTCCGGCTCCGCCTTGAGATTCCAGAGATGCACCATTTTTTCTTGCATCCTTTCTAATATCCTCAGCGTTTTTTTATCGTTTTTTTTTGCAATTTGTTGCAGCAGGTGACTGGAATCATTCGACGAGTCTGGGACAAGTGGGCCCTGGTTGACATTGGAGCAGATCGTTTAGCTCGCGTCCATGCCCGTGAACATCCCAGGGAAAAGAACGAGTGCCATGGATGAAGTGTCGTTGATCAACGAGGGCACACGAACGCGTGAAGTTGTTGATGAAGGGTGATGTCACGGTTCCAAGTTTCAGGCATCCTGAAGGTATCAAGCTCATCAGATGTGTTTTTGTGATACTTCATTATATTTGTTTATAAAAATATATTCATTACACAGATATTGATAGTATTGTATAGTATATAACATAACCTCATATATCATCATGACCTTAAGATAATAACTCATGAATTTGTATAGATATCTAGATCCTATAGGCAATATGCAAAGCGCCACATATCATGCATGACACCATACAGCCATCGTGTCCGGAAGGTATGGCTTTTACAATTGGGATCGAATTCACAAATACGCCTGGACTGCCTATCCACGTGGTGCCCAAATGACCTTTTGGATCGAGAAGGCGGCTGGATTGATAGATTTTCGCCAGGAAATGGATGAAACATCATCTCACAACATTTGTTTCCCCAAATGGGTGTTTCCAAAAATAGAGGTACCCCAAAATGGATGGTTTATAATGGAAAACCCTATTAAAATGGATGATTTGGGGGTAACACTATTTTCGGAAACACCCAAATAGATTTAGCAAAAAAGAGATTCTTACTTCAAGTCTAGGGGTGGGTGGGTGATCATCTCAAGGTTTCCTTTGTTTGTTTTTAGTGGTAACTGTACAAGATACATCATTCCTTCTGGTGTAATCTCAGTAAATGGAACCATCTGGCCCAAAAATCCATAGGTTTAATGATAGATGCCTGGTGTTCGTGCCACAGATCAAGAACACCTACGAGATCACATTGTGTGGCAACAAGCCACCATCTGCCAAGTTGTCCAGCCAGGTGGGGAAGCTTTTTCACACAGAGATGATGTTTCGGGGTCCACCATCATCACCTTGGTGAAACTGAGAAAATCAAGCCTAAAAATTGACAGGTTGACAGTTGTCCCTTGGTGATGCAGGGTTTCTCCAATCTTTTTAAGGGTTGCTTCAAGTGATTATGGCAAACCCCGTGTTTTGAGTACATCAGGATCAATGACTCCAATTTGAAAGGTATGATCAATCATCACTCCCCAATTTGTTGATCAATCATCACTCCCCAATTTTTTGATTGGCAGAATTTTTGGTTACAAAAGATAATCAATTCAAAAACCCTACTGGAATATCAATGATTGTCACCCAACCTGAAGTGAAGATCCAGGTTGCAGCAAAGAGAATGACTGGTCAAGGACTACGACCAGGGATGGACTTACGTCCAGAACGTCTGAGTCTAAGGAGGTCTAAGGAGTTTTCACAGAAGCACATCTGCTCTGAAACCTTGGAAGTTTCAACCATTTTTTTGTTTTTCAGTTGGCGTTGGGTCTGGGTCTTCAATCATCTCACTTATATACTGACGTTTGAATGACATTTTTTTTTGTGATGTCACCAAAAGGTGTGACTTGAATTTGGGCGTCATCACTCGAGGAATGTGTGTAGTTTCATCTACTGCTCAAAAAAAATCCGGTGAGGTTTGACCCGAGAGCAAGCACGAGACCGTGAAAAATCCGAGGCTGAAAAGGCCTGGAAAGTTGACAAAAATCCAACGGTTGCTACAACTGGCCGATCCAACGACTGGCATCACTGACCCTGCAGGCAACATGGAATCCCTATGTGGCCCATGTGGATGAATGGTTGGAAGAAGCAGCTGAACCTGATAATGAAACAGACAGCTGGGTTGCCAGGACTCTTCGGAATCCTTCGATTGTCAGATCTTGGCATGTTTGATTTGAGGTTACAGAAATTTGCTTGGCGAAGGTGGAAAAGCCAAAAGTCAAGCATGACGAATCTCTTTCCATGCTTATTTGACACGAATTTACCAGGACAGAACGGGAGCTTTTCGACGAGTGGAAGACTGAAAATCCGGAGGAGGCACAACAAGGGTTGGTTCTCTTGAAAATCCTATTCTGATGGTCTCCGTATGGGGCGTCTCTGGCTGAAATTGAACTTCAGAATCAATCTGCTCAACCGCGCCTGATGTATCATATGAGCAGTAAGAAAGCAGTGGTTGTTTGGGTCATACACTCCCGGGCAAACTGTATACAATTTTTCCTAAATACTTTGCGCACATTATGGGAATGCCATGGAATCTCATTTAACCAACCAGTCTACTTGAACGCGATAAGTTTCTTCAAATACAGTCCTACAACATATAGAAGCAACTTAGCACATCTGCATCTCAAGGCAGTTTCAAATTCTGGATTTCCCTAAGGCAGAAATAAGACAACCATTTGAATCCATTTGGGTTTCCTTGGACAACAGGAGGTTGTGGTTGAATTCGTTTCAGACCTTCCCAGACTCTACTCGCAACAGGACTTTGGAGGCATTGAGCTTGCTGGCAACAATCCAGAGGAAGAGCCTTGGCAGTTCATTTGGAAGGAAAATCCTTGCGGTTATGACACTTATGACACTTATGACTTATGACTCAACTTGCTTTTGGAGCATTTCTGATAGATTTTCATTGATTGATCTATCATGGTTCTTGAGCGCATACCGAGTGGAATGATGCTCAGAAAGAATACAGCCAGCACTCCTTAGGCCACAGCAATGATACGGCATTTGTTGCAGCCCTTTGGAATTTCACAGTGTAGAAATGCGGTGAGATCCCTTGGTGGTTTCCCCATGGTCCCCCAAAGGGGGTTTCGGGCTTCGTAACCATGACTAAGGACTTTGAGGATGCTGATGACTTTGCGGAGGACGAATTTGCAGAGGATGACTTCACTGACGAGTCCCTCAAAGCCAAATAATTATTCAAAACAGCATGTTGACATTATTTGGTCCATGGCAGGACATACTGTTGATGGAAGAAATCCTGCACCACCTCCGATGTATGAAACCCTATAAAGAATGAGATATTTACCATATCAACTGGTTAGCCGGATTTCTGAACCATCAACCGTATTGAAAACTTTCCTACATTTCCCGTGAAATGAGCAGATCGAGGTCTGAATACATTGCAGATGACGTCCCCTTCAGCTTGTCAACCGATGAGGCCGCCGCAAGTGCGCTCATTCACACTTGCTTGCGGCTGTTTTTTATTTGTGGCATTCCCACACAACAATAGTAGTCAAAGCAACTACTATCAAAGGATATCACACATGTCACATACCAAAAAAGGGTAGCATAAATATCAAAAATCAAAGGTGATATCACACACGTATCAATGTCCATATCTCTTATTCCCACGGCACATCCGGTTTCTGGCAACACATTTTCCAACCTCCAGGATGGAAGTTGGGAGCTTCAAGATGCCCCCTCTGAAAATCGCAGAGATGATCTGCTGTACTGAGAGACTTTCCGGTGAACCGAAACGAAGATCGTCAGTTCGTCAGTCCCTGGTGGTGGTGCTTTCCGGTATCTTGGTTGCTTGCAAGATGCGGCTTTGGAGGAATAGAAGGGATGGATTTAGTTGCAATGTAGCGTTTGTAGAGTAGTTGGACAGATTTTTTTCTTTAAAAGAAAGATCCCCAAACGACATTGGCTCAACAATAGCTTCTTGATGTTCTTTTTTTTTGAATAGTAAAGGATTCCAAGAAAAAAGGTTGTCTCTTCCATTCAGGTATCCGGGCCGCTCCGTGTTTTTTGATACTGCAGCTTCCAAGGCAGCCAAAGTCCTGCGTGGGCAAGTCGAGCATCGAAAAGCCTGTTAGATGTTGGAAAAAAATCTCAGCGACTTTGAGCACTTGAACGAAACACTTGAAATTTCATGGGTAAAACACACCTGAACATGATAGTTTTGCAAAGATTCTCCTGTCAGATTCCATCTCAGATTTTAGGAGGTGTTGTCTTTTGTTCTTTTATAGAAAAGATGATACCATACAATCAAAACACAACAATATGACTTCAAAGACTCTGTAGGTGATGTGATGAAATGTGCGACACATTGCAATGGAATAATCTATGCAATCTGCCCTCCCCAAGCTCTGGCTCGATCTAGCAGTAAGACGCGAGCGTTGGGACCCAACGCTAGCGCAGCTGTCAATTCGTGCCAACTGAAATGATACGCTGTGATATCTTTATATTGGTTGAATGCTCATGTTAGCCAGTCAACCAAGATCTTTGATTCAACTATCATGGACAGAACATAAGTAGTGCAAGCACAAATTTGGAGGGGTTAAAACCTTGAAGAAAAATGCCATTACCCATCATCACCCACACATAGCTACATAGCTCTGACATTTTCTTGGGGTCCATTGATACCCAGATCCTACTGACGCCATTTTGCTGGCCAAACATCGCAAGCATGGATCGTTTCGACACCAGTCGGGATCCACGTTTCAAGCGTGCTCCACGGCATGTGCGGCGGGTCCAAGTGGATGGACGTTTTGCGCGTATGTTTAAGGAGCAGCAATTCGTTGAGACACCACAGGTAGATGCACGTGGACAGCCCTTGAAGCGAAGTACTGGGAAAGAAAAGTTGCAAGAATTCTATGAACTTGCAGGTGTGGAGGGTGCAGCAATCGCCCCAGAGAACTCAGAGAATGAGGAGCTTGAAGGTGAGGATGTAGAGGAGGAAGAGTTGGATGAATCAGAAGAGGAGGACCAACAGAGAATGATTCAAATTTTTGCTTGCATCAACAGAGATCATGCGGTTTGACACTGGGTCTTTGTACGAAACTGCTGCGAGTAATTTTACGGTATATGTCTAGAGAAGTCCATAAGTCCGCGAGTACATGTGTCGGTCAAACTGCTTTTTACTGTCATTTTGGTGTCCTTTTTCAGTGTTTTTCAAATATAGAGCATACATCATGGGTATTCCTACCATATACTATATCGTACACAAACAAATATTACGTAACATATGACATATACATATATCTATTAATATCTACTCTTCTTTGCATCGTGTTTTGGAGGAGGAACAAATCGATGAGGAAACAGTGAAAGAGGACATTCCCCAAGGAGATGCCACACGCAGATTCGCAGTGATGGGCTGCGATTGGGATCATGTCTCTGCTGGAGATTTGCTGGTGTTGCATGGCCTGTATTTTTGCCAAGTGATTTTGAGTGACGTTCTATGTAAGTTCTACATTTTGGCAGAACTAAAGCTCTGTTTCCTCTTTACCCATCTTGATGTGCACTTCTGTACGATTGACAGAGAAGCTCTGACCACCCTTCCAAAAGGGCCGAAGCTTGTTTGTTTACCCAACAATTTCCTCACTTCCTTCATTTCATCAGAACGGAACATTGTCGGGTCGCCAGGTGATGTTTCGCACATATCTGCAAAAAGCGAAAAAGGTTCGCCAATCAGGAAGTGTTCCTGGGAAGCAATGAAAAATGCCGCTTCCCATGTTTTGTCACACCGTTACAATTTCAGACCTGCAGGTCATCCTATTTGTGGCACTGCGAGCAGTTGTTATGGTGGTGATTGTGATTGGGGTCGTCGTTTTGAAGGTTTTCTTTTGTTTTTGAGGTGGTTGTTTTTGAGGTTGTTGTTGTTGTTGTTGTTGTTGTTGTTGTTGTTGTTGTTGTTGTTGTTGTTGTTGTTGTTGTTGTAATTGTGGGGGTGGTGGTCACTTGTTGCATTTCTTCCTTTCCATTGATGCCACAGTGTCCCAATGGCTCATTGGTCACCACGCAGTGAGGTTGACAAAATTAGCGTTTTTCCTTCGGATTATGGACTGCAGCAGCTTGAACGAGAGGTGCCGAAGATGCATTCAAACACAAAGCCTTCAAAACGTAAACTACGTAAACCCGTGGCATTCCGGATTTGGATCAAACCTGTTGGACCCACCAAAGTTGAACCGAACCACTTGTATAACAACTTAACACTGTTACTAAGTACATCATTAAGAATATGCTTCATGTTTAGCCATGTTTTGGGCATTTTTGGTGCGCAGCCAAGGCCAAAGAAGGACCACTGTTGGATGCCAGTCGTCGGGGCTTGGATGAAGATGAGGCAGCTCAACAGGAAGCATTGAGTCTGCCTGGCGAAGTTGGAAGTTGACCATGCATTTCTCGATGGAAATACCATGTGATATGTGAGTTTGGGGTATGACAGGTGATAAAAGGTAGAAGGGGTTGTTGATGTGTTTTTTTTTCAACTTGTGAGCTTATGGGGTAAAGCTGGGTGACATATGATCAATGGATATTGATGGTTTGAGTTTCACATTGGCAGTTCATCTCGGGTTCTTGTGGGATGTTTGTTTTAAGTTAAACGGAAAGAACACGTGACCGCCAGGGAAGTATCAAATGAACCGAACAAAGTATTACTGGGCCTTGGTTGAGTGCAATTCCGTGTCGACCGCATCATGGCTCTACGATCAGATGGACGGGCTTGAGGCAGATGGTGTGGGGCTCAGTAGCCATTGAAGAGCATTTGAGACTTGTCATGTACGGCGTTACTTTAGACGGATCATACAAGTAGTAGTGAGTAATGAGTCGATTTGAGATACTTCTATAGACAAAACACTTCACCCCGTGACTTCTTTGAATAAAAACGGGTGGCACTTTTTCACAGGCTTAGGTACTTCATTGCTATGATGAGTGTTGTTTTGACTGAGGTGTTTGTCCAGCCTCCCTGGATTTACGTTTCGTGCCAGATGACGTGGAACCACCACATGAGGCAACCAGCGTTGCTACGGAATTGCCCACCAAGTTTGCGGGTCCGCAGATGTTGCGATCTGCTACAGGTCATACCAAGGTGAAATGCACATGGGATGAGCCACCTGTACAGAGACGGAAAGATTTGATGAAGAAAAGGTTCACACCACAGGAACTGGCTGAAATGGACTTACAGGCTTATTTGGATTCAGATTCTGATGATGAACAACAAGGAGCTGAAGATTTGAAGGCTTTGGTTGCTGGAAGTGATTCAGAAGGTTTCTTTGATGAAAGTGGCAGTGAAATGGAGAAGGAACAGAAATCGAAAAAAACCGAAGGAGATATGGAAGCGACCTTCAGTGTAAAGGCCAGTCAACTAGAGGATAAACTCTCAGCAAGAGCCAAGGAGGAAGGTCAAGGAGTACACACTTTACAACAACAGACACAAAGTACCTGGGAGAAATATTTGGAAAAAAGGAAGCAGAAGAAAAGAGAAAGGAAGCTGAAAGCCAAAGAAGATAAAGAAAAATTGAAGAAAATGAAGGATCATGATGCAAAGGGTCTTGGTCCACTACCTGAAGATGATGCGGAAGAATTGGATTTGTTGATGGAAGATTCCAAGGAAAGAGGATTCAATCTTCGAGGACCACAACGTAAAGCTCATGACCATGGTCCCAGTACTGATGACTTGGATCATTTTAAGATGAATGTGAATGACAGCCGTATTTCGAAAGTTTTTAATAGTGCTGACTTTGAGATTGATCCGACCAATCCAGAATTCCGGAAGTCTGAGGGTATGCTTGAAGTTCTCAAGGAGAAGCGAAAACGCAAGAAGCCACAGACCAAAGTGAAGAAAACCATGGATACTCAACCAACAGTGAAGGAACCGATGACCACATCCAAATCAGGTTTGCAGATCTTCGCATCTCAAAAGAGATCTGATGCTTCTGCAGGGGAGACCAAACACAAGAAGAGAAGAGCGACGTGAAAAAATCCGTGGCCAAGAGAAGCGCTGTTTGTTTCAAGGGTTTTGGGATGGAGAGTGCCATGACTACGGGAAGATGTGAGGAGTATATCAAGCAATTCTTTTGAGATTCTATATTAGCCGTCGCTTTGCCACAAATCCCACTACTGTTGAACTGAAACTCCTTGTGCATGCGTGGATTGTGGGTTCAAGAAGAGGAAAGTAGAAAAGAGAATGGGAGCGAGCTGATGCCAGAGGCTTCCTTTTCAGTTAGTAACTTGTGGGGTATTGCGGACTTACCTTTGTGTGGTGAATAGTGACAACCAAACAAATATTTTTCAAGAGCTCAGAAGGATCTTTACATATGTTATTCCTTGACAACAATATGATTAGAGTATATCTAATATATATCATCAATATATCTCATCTGTCGAAACCAACCAACAACCCCAATGGATTTGGCCAAGGCTACCAAGGGGAAGGTTGAAGAAACCCGTCCTTCGCCTTCGGACTCAACGAAGGTCGCATGACGACCTTTCCCGCAACTCCCAGAGGGACATGCCAACTGCCCTTCCTTCCGGGATATGCGGCCGAAACCGACCTGTTTGAAGCGCCGAGAATGGAAGAAACCCATTGGAAAATGCCATGAAACGCCATCCTGAAAGATGGCCATAAGGATTCTCCAGCAAGTTTGGAAGTTTGGAGGTTAGTTTTTTGGTTGAGGTAAAGATCCTCTCAGTCTGCCTTTTTGCGTCTTTTGTTTCTTGTGCATCTATTATTCACATAACCAGTAGCAGTAGTTGCACTGCTTCAAAGTGAAGCACTTGGGCTCTTCTGATTGGTCTTGGATATATGTTATTACTATACATATCCTAAAAAGACACTTCACTGATGCATTCTCCTGGAATTGTGTTAGTTAGAAGTTGAACTGACTTCTTCTGACTTCTCTAGCTCTTGTGCATTTCATTGTTGGATTTTGGGGAAGCTCCTAACTTGGGCCCCCAAAACATTCCAGGGGGTAAAAAAACGATCAGCATGTCCGTTCATTTTCAGATTCTTTTGACTATGTCTGAATGCTTTTCCACTTATTATACTTGTCCATTATCTTCATATTAAGCGTTTTTGTAAGCATTTTTCCATACATGTTTCGAGAAGCTTCCATCATCTTCTTACAAGAGTAAATGTTTCCGGATTCCTTGCTGGCTACCATGCCGTTTTTGTGCATATTTTTCAAAACCTTTGGATCTTTACTGGCTTTTTCCACTGACGTTTGCTGAACATTTTGATCATTTTTCCAACTTGTCCTCCTATACTTGTCTAGCATGTTCAATCATACTCCTTTCTTTGTTGTGCCTTCATTTAGAAGAAGTAATCTGAAGAACATATAACATATTATGATATAATATGATAATTTTGTCATAACCTTCGACTTTCCATGAATTTTTCCATGACTTTCCCCATCATTTCTTCAAGTTTTCGTTTTCAACCTTAGACATCTGCCAGGCGCAGGAGGTGAAGTTTGGTACATCACGGAAGCCTCAAACCTTGAGCTTTGGTCCAGGTGGTTGCATTGATAGCTTCCACAAGTTGAAGAAGGCGAACATTTTTTTTTTAGGGGGAGACTTGTTTTTTGGGAAGGGAACATCTTATGAAATCCCATGGAATTTCTGACCTTTTTTTTTTGTTTTGCATTTTGTAGCCAGTGTGGCAGTTGTAGTTTTTTTTTAAAAACTGATATCATATCATTTGCTATGTTTTGTTGCTTTTGTCACGTCTTTTGATGGGTATCTTTGATCTTGTGAAATCTTTACTTGATGTTGGTTCTTGTCTTTCGTCATGATCAGATGGAAAGCCTTACCGGATTGGTTGTAGTGGATTGATGGGACAGGTGAGTCGATCTGGTCAGTCAAAACTGATGTCGGAATGGGTTAGAATGGGATTATCTCGATTGTCTAGTAACGGTATATCCACCCAGAAATCAAGAATTGGATGGAAATTTGAGCTTTGGAGAAACTGAAAGTTTTGGACATTTCCATCTAAACAAAATCAATTTGGATGGGAACATTTCCAGAATTTTCTCTTGATTCGCAGCCAAGATGCTGCTAAGATGGATGGGTTTCTCTTGACAAAAAACTCACATGTTGCATGGTGTCAAGGTGCCAAGACTCAACTTGGCATTGACAGAGCGGTTGAGGGATCCATTCCATCGATATGATATGTCTCAAAGGCGGGGGTTTGTGTATCCAGGGAGGGAGGATGACAGGGGAGTTGGGCAGGGTCAAAGCATGTCTTTTTTGGGTTGATTGGGTACGCAAGAAAACATGGTGAACGATGTTTGCAACATGTTGAAACTAACAAAATCACGGAGAAGCACATGCCCACAGTGCGATACAGTGGTGAAATTGCAGTAGAGTGATAGAATATGAAGCATCCCACTCGTTTTCTCTACGAAATGCTACTACGCAAACCCTTCTCGGTCAATTGGAGGGATTATACAAACATATGAAAAATTCAACGGCAGGTGTTTCAAAGTGACCTTTTTATCCCCTATTTGGAGGTCACGAGGTCACTTCGCCATTGAAAATGGGTCACTGAACTTCACCATCCCAAAACGGTCACTGAACTCGCAGAATTGCCAGGGTGATAACCGCAACATTCCAACCTTCATCTCACCTGGGGCAATGAAAAAACACCTGGTTGCTTAGAGTGTATTTTTTAAGGATTATAACTACACAGTTAAAAATTGGGATTATAATAAACCATTACAAGGATCCCTATTACCCAACCGTGGCTCACCTGGGGGAATCCTGGAGCCCCCTTCCAACCCAACGAACCCAGGTCTCCAACCCATGAGGAACGTGACTTCATGAAACAATCAGCACGCAACACCTATCGACCAGCCAACGAACCGGTTGGGAGACTTAGTATTTCCGGAGAAGATGTGGCTGGTGGCTACTGTTGATGGCTTTCCCAGAAATCCCGGAAAGTTCACCTGTTGAGAGTGGTAGGTTTATCCGTTTATCCCATTATCTGATAACAGGTTTTTTTTGTACATCCAAACTTTGGTTGTTTGGGATTTCTGAACCATCAACAGTATGTCATTGTAATAAGGGGTGGTGGCTTTGAAGGCTATAGAAATTGATTGGTTGCAACAAGAATTATGTACCATGCAATTCAATTAATACAATAGTGTTAGTTCTCTTGGAAACCAGGACTCTATGGACCTTCGATGTACTCTGTATAGTATATATACATATATATATATATATTCGTATCAACACAGTACATGGTACATGGAAAGTCTTTTATGTGTATCGTCTTGGGTTTTTTCAAACCCGTAGCATTAATCATGTTGATTGCCTTGGAGCAGCTGGATGGCAACGGCTAGGCATGGCTGAAGCATGACCGGCACGTGCTGAAATTTGATGCTTACACACAGGCAGCCAGCTGAGTTTTACTGCAGCTGACAGGGCTGTCAATTGAAAGAACTTGTTCTTCATTCTAGTGCCATCATGTGCCATTTGGCAGGTCGATTGTATTGTAAATATCGATATTAATACCACAAACTGGATGCTTTCCATGATATGCCCAGAAGGCAAACATTCAAGAGTCTTTTTTTGGGAGGTAGCCTAAACCTCCCAAGGTTTTGTCGGAACGCTGAGGATCGGATGTTTGAAAGTACAAAGGAGACTTTCCGAATACGCTGCTGCGTTCTTTATTTCTACCTGGAAGATGGGACGATCATGGTACGCCCGGACGTTGCCCCTGGTTGGTTTTCGACGTTTTTTGACGTTCTTGATAGTTAATGTCCTGTTGTTTCATGCGTCCGAATTGAGACAATGTTGCAACAGTGGAAGGATGGGGAAAAGCTGATTCAAAAGATATCAGACAAACACAAGATGTGAATTCATCCACAGCTACTTGCGCGCAGGTATCAGAACCCAAAGTAGAGAACAGCGGAATGGCACAAGGAACTGTGGTGAAGCGGCATAGAATACCCAAGCCAAAATGCTTGGGTGGTGGCCCATACTCCTACGAAGATTTTCGGTGAAGCGCTTAAGGTCTTGGAAGTTCTTGGAAGATCAGTGCCTTGCAACAAAAAGGATTGATTTCAGAAATCTGTCACTAAGGGTGGGCTCCACTGTGAGCATCTACTCACAGATCTACAAGCTCATCGCATGTGATGAGTGGATGCCTTAAATCAAAGCCAATTGAAAGTTATGACTTTGATCGGAACCTCAGCTATCCTCGATATTTCTCACAAAGAGGACACATGCTTATCCACAACTTATCTCAGAATGGCAGAAAAATTAGGATTGCCTACTCTTAGTTATATCCATGTATCGATGTTTAGCCCATTTTGGGCTGGTCAAAATCGAAAGGTTCACCCGCAAGTTCTACTGGGATGCGATGGGTGCAGTGCAACCTGACGACCAGGATGTTGGAGATGTTGGTTGGAATTGGATGGAACTTTTGGGTGAAGATTCTTGGAACCTTCACCCCCAAACACTAACGAATGACAATGAAAAAACAACCAGTTGAGGATGTCTCTCCTATTAAAGATTGGGTGATTTTCCATGGTAGTTTACTGGAGCCTCAATTGAATGAAATTGATAGATTCCGATAGACTGATATAGATTTTTTTACTAGAATGTTTTTATCCAATTTTGGTAGTCCAAACTTCACCAGTCCAACTTGACGACCACCCTCGTCCTTTCCAGGACCCACCGATCGACTCCTTTTTGGCGAATCTTCAGGCGGGTTCCCCGAACCTCAGTTTTTGGTGGATCGATCAACACGAGCGCTGGCTGAAGCGAACCTTTTTTTGCAGGGCTGATGGTTTCAACGGGTGTTTCATTTCTTTTTGTTGAATCGTTATTATTTTACATCCCTAACCTTGGGAAAATGATCCCATTTTGACTGGTGGCTCAACCACAGGGGATCTGCTCCCTTTTGAGTCGTCAGGTGGACGAAGAGGCGATAGCCGAACGTTCAGCGACCTTGTCGGAAAGCAAGGAGGAGCCGGTGACTCTCATACTCTCATTGATGGTAGTTTGAGGATATGAATGAATGACTGAATGACAAGGTCTTTTTTCCTCATTTGTGAATTGATTGATTTTTTAATTTGATTTGTTCAATTTACACATATACTGTAAATGTATGTATTTTTGATCCATGATGACATACACTTACTGTATCAAAAAGAGTATATGAGATACGGGGGAAGTTCCATTTGATCACCTTTTACTTGTTCTACAAAAAACCTCGGTTTTTCTCAAGCCATCATCGATTTTTCTCTCAGCGGGTCAGTACCATCATTTGGCTTGTGGTGGCAATCGGAAGAACCAGAAGCTGGAACAATACCTGGAAAATGACCGGAAGGCTGGAAACACTTTGGAAAAACACTTCGACATCAGCCTTGGGGAGGTGATAAGTAGTTTCCACCACTTGTTGTTTTGTCTTCACCTCCACCATTAATTGATGGCATGGCAAAAAAGCTACATCCGCTTTGCTCTTTACAACAATCAGCTATATGACTAGGAGGTGTTTTTCCTTGATAAAACTGGATGGAATTTCCATTTCCATCAGGCATGATATTTACAGCTTGGGATTTGCTAGACAGACGACAGGTTCTTCGATTCCACTGCTTCTGGGACGACATGACCAAGTATGGGACGCGAATGTGCCCCATTGTCACCATTGTCACAAGATCATGTCAAAAGGCAGGCAATCAAAAATATGGGATCTCCTGCAAACCTTTTGGAGATCACAAAACGCTAGCTATATTGAGGTATTACACACTCCATTACTACCTCGCAGATGACACCGCGGAGATTTTGGAGAACATGTCCAGGCCAGATAAATTACCAAGGAGGTCGAAGGGTCGAGGGATCTTGTCCACTTCCTGCTTCCTGAAGCAGCGAACTATTTTGTGGCATCAGATTTTCGTAGCAAGCAGTCTTTGCTTAGATGTCTCTAGTGGCTCTGCAATTGAAAGATGGATCTGAAAGACTGCTTTATTCAAACTTGTAGGTAGTTTGCTACCTACCCATCCTGGGAACTAACATATTATCTGTTCCCTTCCCAACACACTTTTGAGTCGATGATTCTCCTTTTCCAAAGGTGGGATATGGATTCGTTCCCTTGGAGGGTAAGTCATCCAGGAACTCTGGCCGAGACCCATATCCAACCTTTTGGAGAAGATCTCCGCTGCGAAAGAATCCAGTGCTCCTGGCTGGTTTGTTTAAAAATCGTAACTGGTTTTTGGCATACCAGAAAAGGGAGATCCAGAAACATGCATGCTATCTTGCTTCAATATGCAACTTGTTTTTTTTTGAAAATCAGTTCTTTTTTAAAGTGCAGCTTTGTCAACATGTTTTTCTGCCCTCCAAAATATATACAGACGTTTTTTATTTGCAACTCTTCTGGACAAGTTTCATGGAATTGTAGAGAATATCGCTTAGATCTACCCCCCTCCCAGTAACAGTCACCTTTTTCCGCTTTCCACCTTAGTGCAGCACGTCCTATGCATTGCAGTATGTCAACTTGTGTATACATACCACAAAATAATAAGTGAAATAATGAGTGAAATAAACATTTGCTGAAGACCTACATTCTTAGTAGGTAATCCCTATAAACCTTTGTTTGTCACTCTTGCTGGGTGGGGGGTAGATCCCAAATATCGCTATTAGCAAGTGTGACACGCCAAGCCTTGCCGATGACAGAACATCACTGCCACTCCCGGGATGATGGAACCAGAACCTGTGCCACCGTCTTGGTTGAAAAAACGGGCTGAGTTCCTGTGGATTTGCCATTGGAGGCAGAAACTCAACCTTGGGGTATCTTTGGTTGAAACGTATTGATTGGTTGGATATTGCTTGTTGTTTGAGGGGAATGTATCACTTTTACTTGGGATGACAATCAGCTCTTTTTGCTCCATACAAGATAGATATATACATATGATACGTGTTGATTTCTTGGGATGGACAACGTTTACAATGCTGAAATGCTGATTGCTTCCAGTATACTGCCTCTTTTGCCCCCGCAATTGAAGCATCAGCATCAGCATAGTAACTACAGTACAACCTGTGTCACCAGCAGGTTGTCGTGGCAGCTGGGACTTTGTTCCAAGTCTTTCAAAGTGATGGAGGGTTTCTTCCAACAGAATCAGATGGGATTACCGTATCATGTAGCATAATGATCATGTTCTCGTTTGCCAGGTTGTCTACAAACCTGAGGACTTGGTTGTTGGCGAGGCGCATCAACAGGTTCATTGCTAGCATTGAAAAGGACCTGAAATGATGGTAATTGACACCTAATCTGAGCTATATGGAACTTGCATCGGCATATGAATTTTCCATCCTCCTGGTTGTGCTGCCAAGATTCCCCTTTTTGACATGGCATTGAACTATCATTGCCATCATATTTTGATGATAATATGAGCACATGCAAGATGACTTTGCGCAATTTCTTGGGTGTTTCCGATATTTCCCAAAGCTCCCTGTGTATCCCCCGTGGCAGTTTGTGAACATTCTGGGCCGCAACATCTTCCTGTATGATTGCGATGTTTTCACCCGGGACGGGGGGTAGCAACGGTGGCAAGAATGGGACAATAGTCACTAAGACTACCAGAGTAGGAGTGAGTAGAAGTGATCGATTGACAAAATCTGATGCTCATACAAGCAGCAAATCATGCAGCATGGGGTGTACATAACCCACATCACATTTTCGAACAACTTCAACCATGACTAGGACTTCTACAAGGAGTACATGGGCTTTGAACAAACCTCCATCAAGATTGAGCAACCCAAACTTGCAACTTGGACTCACAGTTTCCAATGTGATCTGTCTGCTTTGGAAAAAACATTGACTGAGGTTCATACAAAGATTCGATATCCACCTCATATTGGCTTTGGATCCGAAGAGGAGACATGGGGAGACTGGTTGTTTGATGTTTTTTGTGTTTTCATGGGGAAAGCAGGCGCCAACTTGAAAGCTTGAGATGTGGCAGGGATTCTTAGTAGTTGGGAAATCCCTAACGATGGCAACTGTTTTGTACGGAAACTACGCGCCTCCCCTCCTGTTGTTGTTGTTGTTGTTGTTGTTGTTGTTGTTGTTGTTGTTGCTGTTGTTGTTGTTGTTGTTGTTGGTGGTGGTGGTGGTGGTGGTGGTGGTGGTGGTGGTCACGAAGGCGCTGTTTGCAGAGAAGGAAATGCATGATGAATGATGGTATGGTCGGGTCTTATAACTTATAACCTTAGTGACTTAGCGCCAAAAATTGCTTTGGCATTCGACGCGTTTTTGGGAACGATGCTCAATGACTTCATTTCTTACAGTTACTATAGTATATGACATGATTCATCATGATTCTGAATTTGGCGGCCCGCCACTTTGTATGACTTGTATGCCATTTTTTGTCTTTCTATCTTTGTACGTCTAGGAATCATTGAGGACCGGAACTAGTCTCATCTTTCAGGACTCCTTAGCGAGTTGCTTGCGCTTAACACCTCGGCCTCCCTTGCGCGACATGAAACGCCTCATCGCAGATGCGGACAAGGTCTGGTGGAGTCGTAGGGGGGGTGACATGGGCATCACCTGGAAGGGATGAAGGGATGACCAGTTGCTAACGCAAACCAAAGGAGTTCTGCCATGCCGCTCCGAACAAAAGATGGCGGAACAAAAATGATATAATCTTGCGATAGTGACTGTTGGTACCTGTATTTGAGGGTATTTTGGTGTATTTGTATGTATTTGTATGATTTTGTATGCATGTATTTGATTGTATTTGTATGTATTTGTCATGTTTGTTGGTATTTGTTTGGGTGAATGATGTGTAGTGGACATTATGAGGCTGGAATCCTTAAAGTGTTTCGAAAACGACTTGTAGACGGCCTTCCCTGTTGTTGGCTATTGCGACGGTCGCAGGTCATGCGCTTTGAGGCCAAGTTGGCCAATGACATCCCGCAAGATGAGAAGCGAAGGTGGAAGTTGTCTCTTGTGGTGTTTTGGGACATCATGGCGGATGATCCAAAAGATGACGATGATGATGATGATGATGATGATGATGATGATGATGATGATGACGATGACGATGACGATGACGATGATGATGATGATGATGATGATGATGATGATGATGATGATGATGATGATGATGATGATCATGAA
>DF244336.1:0-22458 GCA_000507305.1 Breviolum minutum Mf 1.05b.01 | reverse complement strand
GTTTTGAAGAACTGCAAGGTGGCGATGCTTCCCTTCTGTGTCTCAGGCGTCTCCTTCTTCAAGGCCAACTCCCTTTATCCGGAAAAGTTCAAGAACGTGTTTGCGTGGGTCACCACCAACATCTTCCACGCTCCAGTGACCTTTGCCAACCGTCCTTACATGTTCGGTATGGGCAACAAGAAGCTCCTGGACAAGGCCTTTGCAGACAAGCAAGCATGGTACGAGAAGCAAGGGCTTCTGAAGGCCGAAGGCATCAAGGTCGCCGCAGATCGCATTTCGGCCAAGAACTATGCGCCAGATGTCAAGGTCCCCGTGCTTTGGTGTGATGTGAAGCACGACTTCCAAGACTTCCATGAGATGATCTGCCCCGAGGTTTTCGCGGAGTTTGGCAAAGGCTTGCCAGAAGAGTTGAAGAAGAAGAATGAGCTTCACTTTTTAGGCCCCAACCAGCCTAAGCCCTTCACCACTCGTGGAAGGAACCGAAGTGAAGGCTACAATTTCTACCAATCCGAGGAAGGGTCCAAGGTTTTGCTGAGCTTCTTAGCAAAGCATTGCCCCTGAGCTCTTGAGTCGAGCCGCGCGGCTGCGCCTGAGGGTCTGTGCCTAAGGGCACTCCCGCTGCCATGTCCAGGATTCTTCCCTCCGGAATATCTAGCGGAGCGGGTTCTGCCGATGTGGTTTTCATTGTTTGAAGCCCAAGTCATAGCTTTGACTCGAGGGGGAGTACATCCGACGACTAAATTCAAAATACTACTGTACAACTAAACTCACCTTGCAGCAACTCCACATACTACCCACAAATAGTTATATGGGGATTATAATAAAGCATTGTAAGGATCCCTATTAAACAACCAGTATAATGGAAAGTAAGAGAATTTTTTTCATCCCCGAAGAAGAACATATATGAAGAAAACGAAGAGAAAACGCCAGGTATCTTCCAGGTATCCCCGGGTATCCCCCACATAATTTCTAGTAGCACGGTGTCCGAGTTGAAGTTGTTGTTAGAAAGATCGCTTTTTAGTCGTCGGAAGCTGACTTGTGTACTTGTCGTGTAAGCCCGACTTGTGTACTTGTCGATTTACTGCCCTCTCGCTTTGACTCAAGCTGTCTTGCTGGCGAAGAAAAAGGCCCATTGCCAAGTTGGATCTCGAATCCTTTGCTGTTCAAGCTTGTTCTCGTACTTGCACACTAGAAACTTTTACAATTCGATGTAAACTTTTACATGGCCACCACTGTTTTTTTCTGAAAAGATGGTACAACCGCTATTCCCGACAAAGTGAAGAATTGCCTAAACAACTTTTCTATGGAATATACTTGAATATGAGCAGCTCTCGTTTTGGGTGGTAGTAACAATGCCTCATCAGACCAATAATGACAATATTGCACATATCTGTCTCCCGGGTTGATGGCAATAGGCAGGGCCTCGCCAGTACAGGTCAAGAAGTGTGCTACCAACTCAAAATATGTTATTCCCCAATCCCCAGAGTCAGAGTTTTCCAAATCATCATTAGTTGGCCATTCAAGTAGTTGCAGCCACTGTCACACCAAAGAATTTGCCCAGTAAATCACAAAAACATATGACAATGATCGAACTGGCTCCCATTGCCAAGTTGGCTCCTGGCTCAAGCTCCATCGCTCAGTCGCTCCATCGCTCCATTGCCTTCCCATGGCTCCTCCGTGTTGTTTTGAGAAGATCTTCCAATCCTGCTTTCCTCACAAGGCTGACGATCACGAACCCACGTTCTTGGAGAAATTGGGTGACGCCTTGGGGATCAACAAATATGTAACCTATGTCGTCATGGATGGAAGTTGGATTGGAGGTATCACAGACAAAATGGTGCGAACACCCTCGGCTTATGGCATGGAGTTTGAAGAGGTCAGATTCAAGGCCATGGACGGATGTAACCTTGCTGGTTGGTACATCCCGGCCAAGGACAAGGGCTCCAACAAACTGGCCATTGTGGGTCATCAGAGCTGGGCCTGTGCCAACAAGAGTGGTTGCATCACCCACCATCGCCACGGCTGGGTGAGGGTCGATGCCATCGATTATGTGAAGCTTCACAAAGTGCTATATGATGCTGGCTATCACGTCTTTGCGTACGACCTTCGCAATCACGGGGACTCTGAGAAGCGTTTGCCCAGCGGATTTGGAGAAATAGAATATATGGATGCGGTGGGAGTCATCGACTGGGTCAACTCACACGAGGTTTTGAAGAACTGCAAGGTGGCGATGCTTCCCTTCTGTGTCTCAGGCGTCTCCTTCTTCAAGGCCAACTCCCTTTATCCGGAAAAGTTCAAGAACGTGTTTGCGTGGGTCACCACCAACATCTTCCACGGTCCAGTGACCTTTGCCAACCGTCCTTACATGTTCGGTATGGGCAACAAGAAGCTCCTGGACAAGGCCTTTGCAGACAAGCAAGCATGGTACGAGAAGCAAGGGCTTCTGAAGAGCCAAGGCATCAAGATGGCCACAGATCGCGTTTCGGCCCAGAACTATGCGCCAGATGTCAAGCAACCGGTGCTTTGGTGTGATGTGATGCACGACGTCTTGGATTTCCATGAGATGATCACCCCCGAGATCATGGCAAAGTTTGGCAAAGGCTTGCCAGAAGAGTTGAAGAAGAAGAATGAGCTTCACTTTTTAGGCCCCAACCAGCCTAAGCCCTTCACCACTCGTGGAAGGGGCCGAAGTGAAGGCTACAATTTCTACCAATCCGAGGAAGGGTCCAAGGTTTTGCTGAGCTTCTTAGCAAAGCATTGCCCCTGAGCTCTTGAGCCGAGCCGCGCTGCTGCGCCTGAGGGTCTGTGCCTAAGGGTACGCCCGACTGCCATGTCCAGGATTCTTCCCTCCGGAATATCTAGCGGAGCGGGTTCTGCCGATGTGGTTTTCATTGTTTGAAGCCCAAGTCATAGCTTTGACTCGAGGGGGAGTACATCCGACGACTAAATTCAAAATAATACTGTACAACTAGACTCACCTTGCAGCAACTCCACATACTACCCACAAATAGTTATATGGGGATTATAATAAAGCATTGTAAGGATCCCTATTAAACAACCAGTATAATGGAAAGTAAGAGGATTTTTTTCATCCCCAAAGAAAGAAGAACACATATGAAGAAAACGAAGAGAAAACGCCAGGTATCTTCCAGGTATCCACGGGTATCCCCCACATAATTTTTAGTAGCACGGTGTCCGAGTTGAAGTTGTTGTTAGAAAGATCGCTTTTTAGTCGTCGGAAGCTGACTTGTGTACTTGTCGCGTAAGTTCACATGTGTACTTGTCGATTTACTGCCCTCTCGCTTTGACTCAAGCTGTCTTGCTGGCGAAGAAAAAGGCCCATTGCCAAGTTGGATCTCGAATCCTTTGCTGTTCAAGCTTGTTCTCGTACTTGCAGACTAGAAACCATGTCATGTCAGGAGTTCTGGCCGCCAAAGCCTAGCCTGGCCAAACTGTCTGAGCCTCATGGAACACATCTTCGCCACTCTTCTCCATGGGTTGTTTTCAAGTTTTCAATTCACATGTCAATATATGCACAGCAGATTGCAGCAGTATATATGTTTATTTAACGGAGGATACGATACAGAGGTTGAACATGACCGGGCATATTTTTTTGACTTGGAACCATTCAAAAACATATTGAGACCATGGACTGCTGTGTGGTAGCAGGTGTGGATATCAATTGGATGGTGTGTGCCTGTCAATGTATGCAGCTCAGAATGTTTGTGGGCTGACATTTATTGATCATCTAGCTGGTCAATTAATAGTGGTTTGTGGGATTATTATCTTTGTGATACCTTTAATGCATAGATATTATTTGATTGGAATCAGACTTCTGTCTTTGCATTTTTTTGAGAAGTTGAGACAGGATCGGAGTCATCCCTCAGTGAGAGAACGCAAGAGACGAGCACCTAGGTACGGCGCGGAGCATTGCATTTGTGGCCGGCCAGTGGTCATGCCCAACAAGCATTGAGTTTGAAGCGGAGAAAAGACCGACCTTGCCATAGTTTGAGCGACGGAAGCATTAGAAGATGAAAATCATGAGAAAAAAAATACGGATCCTCTTGGAGTAGCAGTCAACTGGTGTCAGATGTGCCATCTGTTGTTTTTACTGTAGGGGATGTTTACCACCATGGGAAAACACCTTGGCTTTGGACCCACCCGGCTCGGCAGATTCTCAATGCTGGCTTAGCCAATCGTGCTATTGGCGCTGGAAACTCAAGGCGATGGTGGAAAGGTGGGGCGATGGATTAGTGGTTTGCCACTGTAGGAACCACCTCCTTGCAACTGATAAGAGATGTTTCGGGCCTGCAAAAACGAGGGTGTCACTCTTTTGAAGCTGAGGCCACTCAAATGAATGCAACGCTGTAGTCTCAGCATCTCGAAACTGCAGAGCTTTGCAGGTACCAGGTGTAGAGAGTCTCGAGTTCCGAGCTCCGGCAAAGTCCTGGTACCAGATCTGTTCGATTTGGGAATTGTATGACCTTAAATGCGAAATAACAAACCACTTAACCAAGCTGACTTGACGTCACCTTGGTTCTCCATAGTAAGCAGAAACTGGAAATGAACATAGTGAACATCTTCCCTTGCTTTGTCTGAGGTCATCTCGATCGCACTCCATTTTCATGATCACTGTTTGGGGATCCAAGAGAGGGTGAATCCCAAAAGACCTTGGAATGGCAACGGCGCTAAACTACACCTTTAGGTTGCTGGAGAAAACGCTGGAAAACTTGCCTTTTTGGGGATGGAATGACTTTTCTTGTGGGGAAAGGCTGTACTCCTTCCAACTGTTGTCTTGATCTGTGGCAATCCTAATCCTTTGCGACTCCAAGGTAGAACAATGTGGCCTGGGCACAGACGGCGCTGGCCATATTCGGGTGCTTGCCGCTTAGTTTTTTTAAATGGGAGGCACTCAGAAAGTGAGAAATGCTTGACGAGATGAAGATGATTGATTCACCACCAAGCAGTTACTAGAGTGAGGGTATCTGTAAAGCTTTCAAGCTATCAGTCATGTGAGGAAATTTAGGCTTTATCAGAAGGGTAGAAGCTTAGGCTGCCTCAATTTATCTTGGGATTTCCACCTTTTTTTTTGGGGGGGAAACTTGCTCCCACGCCAGGTGGGCAAACTGAACATGGTGGACCTGGCGGGTTCTGAGCGACAGAGCAAAACAGGTGGATGTCCGAAGCACCACATCCTCTTGTGTTTTTTTTTGTTTGTGGGCGTCCATGTTGATGTATATAATAGAGGTTTTTTGCAATCGAGTGGTGATGCTACACTTGAACTGGCGAGTGCTGCGCACTGACAGTTCTGTGTTCCTCAAGCTTTCCAAGTCTTGGGCAAAGCGGTCGCAGTACTATAATACGTACATTTATGCAAACTGGGTCCCCAAAATTTGGCTGTACTAATTGATGATATCACGACAAAAAACCCGCGAAAGGAGTTTAAATCAATTGATATTGATTGTGTCCACTCAATATATCACTGATATCACTAGCATACAGTGATGATCTCTCATCCAACATCAGGTGCCACTGGTGAGCGTTTGAAGGAAGCCACCAAGATCAACCTCTCCTTATCTGCCCTTGGAAACGTGATCAGTGCTTTGGTAGATGGGCACCTCGGCTTCAGTGTTCTTTTCCCGTCAATATCTACCCTGAGAAGTAACATATCCCCACCCAAGGTATGTTTGAGTCGATGATCTTCCTTTTCTATGGGATATGTTGGTTCCCTCAAGGGTAGCCAAAGTAAATTGATTTGGGGATGTTGTTTTCCCACAATTTCGAGTTTGTCACTGGTATGCCTGAGGAAGTCGTCGCATGTGCCTTACAGAGACTCGAGGCTTACTCGGCTTTTGCAGGACTTGATGTTGCATGTCAAAGACTGGGAATCTAGTTACACCGGTTTGAAGAAAAAAAACATGCCACCAATCATAAAAATGTGTTGGGATCTTGGAATATGTGGAATTTTCAGCCTGAAATTTTCCAAGCTTTTTAGGACTCCTTGGGTGGCAACACAAAGACAGTGATGGTTGCCAACGTGGGGCTGTGGCCTTAGCAACAAGGATGTCATGCTGAGGCCACAAGCCGTGATGCGATGAAATATCCCGAGGCCGGCGGACTACAACTATGACGAGACCGCCTCGACGTTAAGGTGGATTGGGTAAGGAATTCCTTGAGGGTTGAAGTTGGATATTTCTTGGCTTTCTTAAGTATGGTGAAGCAAGGGAAGGTTGATGGGAATCAAAAAAGGCAATTTTCATGTTGATTGGAAAACAAAAAGCTTCAAAGAGAACTGGTGAAGCAGCGAAGTTCATCACGATATCACAAAGGCAGATACTCGGCAAGCGTTGTTCACAAGGGATTCTTTGGTCATCCTTTGAAGTCTTCGACCTGTCCCATGGTGCATCATGGCTCGGGTAGGTATGCATACAGGGCCAAGAGCATCAAAAACAAACCTCGCATCAACGAAGATCCGAAGGTGCCGAAGAACAGTTGGGTTGAACATATCTAAGCTGTGCTTCACAAGAGAAAGCGTGTACCAATTTTTTTTTGTGGAAAATGGTCAGATTTGTGATCCCACATCGTGCTGGTTTCAACCAATTTGCCTTCTTCTCGGAGTGCCTTGACTGGGCGGATTACCAGGATGCCATGATTCGGGAATACCAGGAGGAAATCATGAGACTGAAGGTGCGCCGCTTTTTTTTCACTTCATCGCTGCTGTGTTTTGTAAGTACATGTGAGAGTTTAGTGAAGTGGCATTTGTGTACTGTATCTTGTATGTATGTTGAAACATATGTGCAAAAATGCAAAACATGTCTATAGTCTATAGATACAATATAGATACAATCTATGTATATTGATATGTTGTGATACATCTTACATACTTGACAAAAGGACTAAAGACAAGCCAGCAAACAACAACTAACAAACAAAAACACAAACACACGAACGCAGTAACACACGAATGCACTAACACATATAATAATGTATATAGATTCAAAAACAAAAACACAAACGCACGCACATGTGGCCACACATCTCATTCGCTCCCTCCCTCACTCCCTCCCTCCCTCCCTCACTCCCTGACTCTCACAATAACGTGATCCATAGATAGGGAACTCCAAATGTCTGATAACAGAAATACATAGAAATGCATATATTGACATAAATATACTTTTTCAATGGGTTGAACCCACCAAGCTTCGAGGCTGAGTTGGAGGCTGCTGGCGGCGAGGTCGATGAGAACGGGGTGCCTTGGCAGCCGATGCTGTGATGACTTTCACCAGTTGCGTACCTGTTTACCTGTTTTTTTTTGGGGGGTTTTTGAGGCATCATAAGGCATCTTTTCTGGCAAAACTCAACCTTTTTTGTAATCATGGATTTGATGTTCCTTTTTTTAAAACTGAGACATGGGTCAAGGCAATATTGAGAACTCTGTTTGTTCACTGTTCACCCAAAAAAGGTGTCATGATTTAGCCGAAGCCTATTGAGGGTCAACAAAATGGTCAAACCATGTCTGTTCGAAGGAATCTAGAAAATCCATCACTTGACTTGGCATTGAGCAAACCTCGACAGACAGCATCCCTGCCACAGCTAAGATCCCAATCATTGGAATGAGACCGCGCATCGAAAAGCAAGTCGAGTGCCAGCGACTGGTGGAGGGCATGCACGAGGTTTCAAAGGCTTTTATGAATTTTAGATGTTTTTGGTAAAGTTGGGAGCTATGCTTTCAATTCAAAGATATGTTCATGGAATCTCACTAAGTTCACACTGAAGATTTTTGAATGAGGATTTCAATTCAGGAACGATTGCAGGATCCTCCCTGAAACTAACATAGCACCTGAAAATTGGTGGTTGGAAGATGGATTTCCTTTTGGGGTGGCCTACTTTCAGGGGCGAAGTCTTAGTTTCAGGGAGCGTATTTCCTCTGACAAGAACCTGAATAATTGGTTCTCCGAGTTTCCGCCAGGCAGTTTCAGGAAATTTGGATCCTGCCTTTATAGTACAGCCACAGAGACCAATCCTCGCACTTTATTTTGAGCTGACAGGAATGAAGATATTTGGTATGACAAAAACTGCAAATGGCTTCTATTGACTTGCACGACTTAGAGTTTGTAGCTGTGTAGGACTTTGGATACCCGTCAGTCATGCTCTGCACCAGGTATGTGGAGAAGATTGTTGAGAGAACAGTGGAGAAGGAGGCAAGCGATAATCATGTTTTTTGGTTTCAGCCTTTTGCTTGTTTGGTGTCCACATGGGAGATACAAACACTTGGAAAACAGGCAATTTTCTTCCGGATTTTTTGATCGCCTTTGAGGAATTTCGGCGTTTTACTGATCACTTTGATCAGTCAACATTCATCAACGTCAATTCATCCAAGCGAGATCAACGAAACCAACCAAACGCCGAGATCAGGTCATCGTGGAGCAGGGCCCAAGCCCGGAGGAGGTTGCTGCTATGGAGGCAGGGAATGAATCAAGGTGATGATTGTATCACTTGAATATAGAAGTCACATCAAAGAAACAGAACAGAAGTCAAACCAAAGAATCACATCTTGACACAGAAATTGCCACTCTCAACTTCCACATTCAATGTGTTTTTGAATCATTGAAATTTTCAAACATTTGCTTCCAAGAATTTGTTATCAGATAAAACTTACTGCCTTTGGACCCACGTCTTGGCAGGCACAGCTGCGCCAGCAGAACGAGGAAGCACGTATGAAGGCAGAGGCCCGGCGTCGCGAGGTGCCAGCGCTGGGGGGAATGGGATCATGGAATGATACATGGAAGGGATGTTTTTTTTGGTTTCTGATGATTTTGGGTGTTTTTTGTTTTTCCTGCGGATATTTAGAGGATTTTGGAGATTTTTTTCTTGATACTGTATATGTATAAAATGATAGAATACATGATATGTATATTATGTATGTGTAAAAGGACTGTATATGTATGATATGAGTGTCTATGAATCTTATTACTACTTTTCTGTTTGGAAGTCTGGGAGACTCACTTGGCAACAGATACCGTACCGCAACAACACAGTTGCAATACCAAAAGTCCTCAAAAACCATTGGATCCATCCTCTTGAGTTTGGAATTCCTTCCAAAAAACAAGGCACTCTGCAAGTCGCAGAATCAAAGCATGGATAAGCACCCTTTTTTTTTTGGGGTGCAGTGCCCCACTGCAATTTTGCTGGCTTTTCGATCCGTTAGGTCGAGGCCCAACGCGATTTGGCAGAGTCTGAGAGGTCCAGTTTTTTTTGGTTCCATAGGGGATGTGAGGTTTATGAAAATGGCCTTACACAATTTGCAAGATGATGTTTGGTTGATTAGACGGAATGTCACCTTTTTCAGGATTTTCTGTTGCTTAGACATGGGCAGGTTGCGACTGATGGCTGAGATCGATCAAGAAGAGCAGATCTCCTACAATGCCATTGGGGCTTGTTGAAACTTCATATTGTGACTGGAAAGATGGACAATTTTGGATCAACTTGGCCTGCGAGATGTTGGGAGTGCATGACGAAAAAGGGACAAACAAATAGGAAAGTGGCAACTTATGCCTAATGTCATGGACTTTCGGCTTTGGAATGCTCGCAGTCGGTGATGTTAGTGTTGTGTCCAGTTTAATTAAATACGGCGCAAAGTAGCACAACTATAGTTTTATTGATATACTGACTGTAGTTTCTCAGATTTGAATCCTTCAGAAGGTGGCAGCTGAACTTTGTTCTTTTTTTGATCGCCAGGAAGAGCAGCATAAGATTGAATTGCAGGTTGGATCAACCGAAGGAAATGGTGGGTTGTTGAAGGGTCTCAGGTGTTGAAGGGTCTCCAGGTGTCACCATGTTGTTGATGTGTTGATGTTTTCTAGAACAACGAGAGGCCAAGTTGCAACAAATGGAGATGAAGATGGTCCAAGGAAAGCAGGCCGGTTGATGTTAAGCAGCGGGGTTTGCAGGCTTAGAGCTGAAGATGAAGCTAACAGACCTTTTTTGGCAGGTGATGGAACAAGCCATTCAGCAAGAAGAGGAGCTGAAGAGGTGACTATAGGGAAGGAGTGTAGTTTTGAGGTGATGATGCTATTGAAGCTGGTTGGTAGGTAAAGATAGAAAGGGATTCCACATGGTTCCATATCATATTGATGAGTTGCTTGGTTGAGAGAGACTATGATAACTTGGTCCACATACTTTCATTTTCAAAACTTGTGAGCAAGCACAACAGTTGAGGCAACAAAGAAGATTGAGGAAGCAACAGGCGGGGAAAAAAACATCAAGTTTCAGGGCCTGGTCGCCAGCACCAGGGATTGGGACCCAATCCTCCGAGAGAGTCAGGTTCAAACCTGATGGTTTTCCCCGTTTCGAAAAGCCCCGGGTTTTTTTCTAGAAAAAATCCCACTTGAAAAAAAATGTCAGGAAAGGGAGGAGGAGTTGAAACGCCAGGAGGCGGCGGGTGATTCTTCATTCTTTCGGGGAGATGGAGTTTTTGGCAATGTCAAAAATGGGATTTTCCATTTGGTGTGCTGTGGATGTTCTTTCACACTCAGATTTGCCAGGAACAGCAGAGGCAAGAAAATATGATGCTGGAGGAAAGATGCGCTTCGCAAGAGGAGCAGGCCTGTGGATTTCTTGGTGCCGAATGTCAATGACATTGGATATCTATTTCGCAGGGTTTTGTCGTGGTTTTTGGCCGGTGGGTTTCTGAATTCCTGTGTCAGGTGCAAAAGCTCACCACAAAACTGCAGAAGCTCTGGGACAAGTGACCTGGTGCGGGCAATGGACACCTTGGTCACCTTGGCGAGCTGAAGAGGATTTGGTGAAAAACACACACTCACATCATTTTGAGAATCTTCCCTATAACAGGACAAAGAACTGTTTGGTTCCAGGAATAAAGATGCATAAATCACTGAGGTACCAGAAGGCCCAGCAGGAGATGGTGGATATTCAGCACTTCAATCAGCAGGAACGTGAGGACTGTCAAAACTGCAAGACCAGCCTGTCATATTGTCGAATCTCAGCGGTGGTCAGTGGGAAAGCTATCCCCGCAAACTGCAGTCAACAGAAGTTTACTTGATGTTCCTTCTCAACACTTATCAGACTTAGCATCACGACCCTCCCACACAGTTATTAGAAGATTACATTGCCTTTGGATTCGGGTCCCTTTTCCGAGGGCGGTTCGCTGTTGACTCCTGAAGTCGCTTCCAACACCTTTTTCGACCGGGGAGGACATGTTGTCCATGATCCGTGAGCTTCGCCAAACCTTGAAGCTCAAGGTGTCGCAACAAAATCTGCGGTCATCAAAGGATGGGATTTTTCGATGTGAAAATCGTAGGGGAAATCCAGGTTTTTGGCAAGTTTCAACCTCAGCATTTTGGTGCTTTGGAAGGGAACCAATTTTTAAAGCAAATCATCTGAACAAAATGTCCCTAAAATCTATGAAAATTGATCTTGCTGTAGAAGTGGTTTGGAAGTTTGACTCTAAGATCCAGCAGCCAGATATTGGTTGCCATGATCTATATACCGGTACTAAAAGGAGATAGGGTCCCCCCCACTGCTTGACTGGCAGCAATATCCACCAGCCGCCACAGTCGCTGATCATGGAATCCTTTGTACCGATGAAGGACGCTGATCGGACGGAAACTCTGCAGGTTCACATGTGGGGAACGGAAACTCTCATCTTTTGGGCTTTTTTGAAGCTAACTCTCTGTAACTTTTGGCACCTCAAAAACCCTCCGGTAGTCTTCTAGCCAACTTCAACTCGCCTTTTTTTCTCCACCATTGCCAACCTTAGCCTGAAGAGTTGGACGCCCTGAGCCCCCTGATTTTTTCCATGGCTGGAGGAGATCCAGAACACTCAGGAGCGTGCTGTTTGGGATCCGGAGGAAGATGAATGGAGAGTCCGGGCACCTGACACACTTGTAGGTGAAACAAAACTGGATCGGTGGATAGCATGGATGAAGATAGAGAAAGCTGGAACATGTTTCACAGTTTAATTATGATTGGAAAAAGGGAGGAACACTTGAGAAAAGAATTGCTTTTCCTGAAAAGGGTCATTGTTGCTGTTCTTTTCGTTTTGTGCACGCCAAGATTGCTCCTGTTGCTCTGGACAAGGTGCCATGAATCACAGGGTGGGAGCAGCGTTTTTTGGGTGGCGAAGGGCAACCATCCACTCAGAGCCATCCTGTCACCCTTCACATGGCACTGCAGGGACATCTCATCTCCTTAGGCCCATCTCTAGATCTCTCAAACTTTGGCCACCCTTAAAATCCATCACGACAGTTTCCTACTAAGTATAATCCCAAGTATACAAAGGATCTGTCGAGGTGGTTGATGATGAACATTAAAAAACAACAAGATTATATTATTATATACTTATTTGTATAGTATATGNGCTAGGACTACTATTCCTGTCAGGCTACCCAAAAGTTCGTATATCGGAAGTTTGCCACTAAACTTCCTTTGATAATATATACGTATAAATATATATTCTGGTCTTGGAGATGTTTCTATGGGTCCTCCCGTCTACAAAGATGGTGCCCATTTCCACCTGACAGGAGAATCGGCCTCAACGGCCTGGATCAGTCCTTGGGCTGCCCAGGTGAGATCTGGACGGGGAACTCCGAATGGGGTCATTTTGAGAGGTTTCTATGACTTTTTTTTATACCTTTTTTGGGAAGGGGATTTTATTTGTTGAGTTTGTTGTTACTAGATGTGGTTGTAGTCTAGATGTTTTTCTTAGAGGTTGAGCCATGGGGGTTAGTTCTTGGAAGATCTGATCTAGGTATTTTCCATCAAATCTATGGCCTGGTGAGGGCCGCTGGTTCAGTGTCTGGATTCAAACCCCCCAAACATCGCAGCATTTCAAGATTTTGTTGTTTGGCCTCGTTAAAAAAAAACGGCAAGGCCGACCTCGGAGTTCACTCGTCTCAACCGAGCCATGGGTGATGCAAACCCCAGGTGGGGAGGGTATGGCGCGCATCATGAGAGTAACTGGTGTGTTTTTGCTCTAGGGTGACTGTTGTGATCTTATTACTGGGCGCATCAGGGTTGGTGATGTTCAGAAATTTGGCCCCAAACAGATTCTGAGATGTACTTGAGTTAAAAAGTTGACCTTCACCACGGCCTGGACAACAGCGCCTCATGACGTTTGCGGTGAGGTATATGTATGACTCCATCCTCTTTACAGATTTAGACTTGCTGAGAGCCACAGCTGGGTGGAGGGATGGATGACCGCATCAGGGCTCGGAGATTTCCAAATCTCCACCAGCTTTGTTGGTTCGGTGGGATGTCTAATGAATTGTTTCCGAGTCTCGATGTATACAATTTGATGATATTTGACTATAATGGACGTAATTTGATACACTCTGTATCACTCTGTAATATGAGTTATATAAGTTAAAATACGAAATATCTCAAGAATTCGACAGGACGATCTTACTACCGCTTTTGTGTAGTATCAAATGCGCCCCGCATTTTTTTCCGAGGCCAGAACGGACCACAGAGGACTACGAGGTGGGGGACGGGGTCGGGGTCGGGGACAGTCGTTGTTTAAATCTCCAGCAGGATGCAGCATCAAAGAAATGTGACCATGTTAAACGTGTTTTACTTTTATTAGGGTATATAGACATGTACATGATTGACATGTTTTTTTTCTCCGAGTTTCTTTTGAAGCTGCATATCTCCGGGTTCATTCTCCCAGAGCCAGGTCCACCCCGAACTGGGCGACCGCATCGAGCGTGCCTTGATGTTGGCGCTCTCGCAGGATGCTCGCTTCTGGGGGGTGCTTCAAGTGTTGCAGTGTTGCGCCTTCCTAATGGATTGTGTCGTGATCCTATATTCTGGAAGCAAGGGATGTTTTAGATTCCCAAATGTCATGAAATCAATCTATCTACTTGGGAAGACGGTTTTGAAAAGGAGTTTTGAGTTCTGAAGAGCATTTTTTGTATCCCATTTTAGATGATTGTGCGTCCGAAATGTTGAGATGATGGCATAGTTCCTTGATCTCAGCGACGTTGAAGTTCAACGCCAGCTTTATGATGTGCTTTGATATAGGAGGAAGAAGACAAGGAGGCCAGCTTGATTGTTTGAGTTTTTTTTTAGTCAAAGAGAACGCTTTCACGCTGAAGGACAGGCAGCTGAAGCCGTGCTTCAGAACTACAGTTGTACCCGCTGAGTAAAAATAATCAGATTGATGATGTTGCCAAAGCTGAGGACAACCTTCTTGCAATTTTGCTTGCTGGTGGCCCAAAACACAGTCCACAGTAAAGTGCGAGAGCGTCCATAGAAACAGCAAAATCAACAAGTTCGCTCACGACATAGCCGGGAAACATACGTGAGTAGCTCATCTTACTTTGGAAGATGCTGGCCACACATTGAGGGACACGTCTAGGACCGGATCTTCAAGACATCCGCAGAATGACAATCCATGGAAATTCATGGACGCAGATGTAAGCCGAGTTTCAAGTTGCTGATCACGTGGAAACTGTCCAAGTTAGTCTGTCATGCTTAGCGGCCTTTGTCCGCATGGCGCGGAAGCGTCAGCTGCCCCACATTCCAAGCGGCGAAGTTCAATATCCAAGGAGGACGGACCATCTGTACAGTCCAATGGGGTGAGGTAGATGAAATTGGTGGAATTTCAGGGAGCCCTCAGCATCTGCAACTGTGCAAATTACAGGACTTGGGGTGTTGCCCTGGCTCTAGGATCAGGCAAAGGAATGCCAATGGGATGGGGGACCTGGATTTGTGTAAAAAAATCTCGTTTGGAAGACATCCTGCACCATTGATATATTGGGTAAATTTAGATTAGATTTGAAATAATAGAATCTGAGGTTCAGCCCTGCATGACAGTCTTCATCTTCTTGTCTAAGATAGTGTAGGAAATTTGCCACTGAGGTGCGACCTTTGCCTTGTGGTCACGGCCAGGACAATGCGACAGCGCCAGTTGAGGGCACCATGTTTGGTTTGGATAGAATTCATACTGGGTGGTGTTTGAACCCTGACTATATGCAAATATATGTAGATTTGTGCAGTACGTATCTAGATCCATGGTTCAAAGCATGTGAACATTTGAACCTCCGATTGTTCCAATGAATCTCTGGTAACCAAATTTGACGAATCGTAGATCAACCCTCCACGGTCGAAGGGTTGTTCAGGTTCTCCAGCCTGAAATGCTGAGCTGTTTTTGTTGTGATGGCTCATTGACAGGAATCACATGAAAACAGCGCTGTTTTTCATGGCCACTGTGGTACTGTAGATTTTGTTGGTAGGGATGACAAGAGACCCGGTGAGGGAGACTGGGACTTCAAGATCCCATGGGCCCATGGATCTTTGTGTCAGAACACAGGACGGGGTGAGCCGACGCGCTCGGCTCTGCGAACGCATGCGCCAGATGCACCCCGAGAGACCTTGGAGAGGCACCCTACAACAGCGTCAGAATGATGGAAATACCATCAACAAGGGTGAGTCCATATGACATATCATGCCCGACATGCCAAGCAGAGTCAAAAAATCAGGTGAAAGTCAGGGTAGATGCTGTGTCTAAGTTTCTTGTAGCATGGTGTTTGGACCGAAACGACATCAAGGACTCATCGGAGAAAAAACCCTTGACCGGAGGCAAACTGATTGGATCAAAGGACAAGAACGAGTCAGGCCCATGGGTTTGGTAGGGGCGTTTGGCTTAAGATTGGAGGATGGATGTTGTGAGGTAGTGACTAGTGGAGATTGTCGCATTGCAGGTCACGGGATTGTTTAGTGTAATTTTTTGAAGTCATTCGGGACTTTTGGACTCCGATTTGAAGTCTTTGTCAAATTTGTGGTTCAGCGTTCCGTCCTTGAATGGTAGAATGATGGTGATGAGGCCGCACTTGGTTGGCTTAAACGGATTCGTAGGCAGTCACGGTCTAGCTGTCCGTGCAGGCAGCTGCGTGCTCGCATTGCATCCTTGCGAGCTCAAATGGTACGGCAGCGACGCGAGATTGACAGCCTGACCAAGGAGACATTTAGAGTTTGTGTCCAACCAGAATCTTGATGGATCTTGTCATGTCTGAGTCAATAGCACCTCCCACTGTCTTTAGCTGCGACCTGAGGAGCTCATCACCGAAGAGTTGCGCTGCGCCGAAGCGGAGGCATCCAATAGCGCAGAAAAGTGGGGGAAGCACAGATGTCCCGGCTGTGGTGAGGGATTAAGGATATTTTGCATCAGTGTGTGTGATTTGGAGATGGGTTGAAGAGGTTTGCTTTGAAATATGATGTACTGTACTGGCATGTTGCAGCTTGTAATATTAGACTTTGGACCAGAGATGCCGTAGTTCAGGAATTTATGCAGTCATTGGTGGCTGAGGAACAACATCCTGAGCCGATTATTGAGGCACATTGGCAGCCGTGGTGCTGTGGGTGAACTCCGGGTCCTTAGGCATTGATAGATGATTCTTTCGCGGGTGAGAATTGTGGATCAAGACATCCTGCCTGTAGTTAGTGAAAAAGGCTTTCATATCATACAAGATTCACACAATATTTCAACATACTGTTGATGGTTCAGAAATCCCAAACAACCACCTGGGATGTATAAAACCATGTAAATAATGGGATATATACTACCAACCTCAACTGGTTGGCCGGATTTCTTCCATCAACAAGCCTGCAGTATGACTGGCCGGCAGGTCGTTGGGTGTTTTGCTACATACTGCCTGGAAGTCAGTTCCCCAAGTGGGAGGGAGGTGGATACCTAACATGAGATGATATTTCAAACACTTGTGACTGGACATGAAGAGAAATTTGTTAAGAATCAAGGAGTTCTCCCTGCCACCTGTTGGAAAACACCTTCTCTCTGCCTCAGGAATGGGGATCCGGTTTCATTTGTGTACAACCAGACTGGCACTGCCATCCGAGTCAGAGTCTCAGTTTGGCATGATATGAACAACTTCACCAGAGCCCATGTTCCCTCAGTTGCCATGGGTATCATAGCAAGGTAGCAGGAGAAACGGCAGCTTCAGGACTGCAACTTGGGACAGTTAGCAATCAACCGCCTGTGAGACTTTGACAAAGCAGAAAACAACAACAAGTCTAAGTGTAATCCTTAAAAGCTGTTGGGCCCCAGGCCACCAAGTCATGACATCTTCAAAGATGGTCACAAATCCCAACTGCTTGGGCACTGATTCCAGGAGAGTTGATTCGTGATGTGCTACCCAATGCCCCGACGTTGCTCAGTTGTGCACCAGGTCGCGGTTTAGGATGGGAGTCAGGGAAATCTCCAGGTAGCAGACGTAATAGGCCATGTTCTATGGATCTATTTCGCTGGGAAAGACTTATACAAACACATTCTGCAGATGAAATCATCCAATAGAATTGAGTAATTCCCATCTGGAAGATTTCCCATGTTGGGCATTTTATCCAGAAACGTTCCATGGAAACTGCCCTGCCTGAAACAAAGAAAGCAGCTGAAAAAAGATGCAATGTCAAAAGGAATTTTCAGGTGGTTAGTTGCAGGGAGTCTACCCAGGAAATGACCCGGGCTCTTACGCTTCAGTTTACGAGATAACCGCGCATGGTTCTGTTTTATCATGTCTGCATGTTTCCTCAATTGTGAAACGAAGAAAATCACAAACAATCCAAACCATAACCAATACACCTGTCCTTCTTCTGAAGCACCATTGATTTAACTTGCGGCATACCGTAACAAGGCTGTTTTTGATCTCCACTTGCGATAGCAGGTCTCTATGCTCATGCCAGTCGGTTGGATCGACACCTCCCACAAATCCTCTCGGTGTGCAGCGGAGGGATCTGGGGGTGATGGGGGGTGATGCTGGCAGCAGCTTGGGGAGATTGTTTGAAGAGGTTGTACCTATTTTTTATGTACTTCTATATATTTTTTTGGGAAATCCTTTGACTTGACTTATACTTGTTTGCAAATATCATCTTCATTCTGATTGGCCCTCTTTCCATATTCAAAAACCTGTCATGTAAAGTCTTGATCTTGAGATATCCATCTTCAGGTGGGTCGGATACCTTGGGTATGGTGGCCATTTTGGCTTCACAGGCAGGCTATCCATGTCTCCTGATAGCCAAGTGGTACCCCGTCCCTTGGCTGTCAGTTCAAAGTCCCTGCCATTCAAAAAGGGATGTATTGTTTCACCCGTTTTTTTTCCCCATGAAGCTTGTATCCAGAAGTAAGACTCATTCACTACAAACTCTTCCAAAAAAACTATGACTATAATGCAGCTATGTTAAAGGACTCTATCTTCCAATAGTCATCCTTATTAAACACATCAGCATATCATATTTCTTGAAGGCAGGGCTTCCCAGCATCTCGGGGCAACCTTCGGTTTAAGCCAACCTGACCCGTCTACGGGTCGGGTTGGGCTGAATTGTAGCCATGACCTTGGCCGATGAGGCCAAGGTGCGGGAGTCGCGACAGATCTGTCAGCTGGGATGATTGGGGTAGGATACCTCTTCCAAAAATTGGATGATTGCATGATTGGATGATTGGGATGATTGAAGGATTGTATGATTGGGGATGACCCCAACAAATTCCACTCATTCTGAACTCTGAAACCTAAGAGTTGAAGAATCCCCGCCCTTTTTGCATTGCAGTGTCGCCAGGTCTTGACCCTAAAGAAGTCGGATGATGTCCAGGTTGGTAGGGAAAAAAAACACCTGTGGAAATGTGACCCAAAAAATCGAAGAAGCCGAAGGATGTTTGGGGCATCGAGAGTTGTTGCAACATTTTTTCATGCACGGATTTACATTTGGCCCCATAAAGACGCTTCGGTGTGTCATGGATCTTAGTGAAGTACTGTCATCATGAATCATGAAACAACATTCTCAAGAAATGAAAAAAAACATTACATTTTTGATAATGAGTATAGACTGACTTTTCAACATTCGACCATTCCCCCTGCAGGACTATGGCAGTGTCTCACCCAAGCCACATCAGATCGCTGCCGTGCCAACTGCATGTGTGCCGTGGCCATGAAAAGGTACTGGGAACTTGTTTTGAGGATATGTCAACGGTTCAAGCAGAGACTTGTGCATTTAGCAAACACTTGCAGAGTTTGTAAAAAAAAGGCCTAATTCAGGTTACTTTCGCAGGTAGGGTCTTAGCTGAATAGGAATGCAGGTTTTGGCAACTTCAAAATGTGTAGTAAATTCATGAGGATTAAGGCTGAAGTCAACTGTTCCTCCTAAATTGAATCCATCCGTGTTGGGAAATATCTGCTGTTTCACTTCTGGCTGCCTCACCCTTGCCACGCACTCAGATTTTCATCCTGGCGGTTGAGCTTTGCGAGCGTTTGGCCTTTTACACCTTCACTGGCACCCAGGATGTGAAAAGGGTGAAAGGATGTAAGTTTGAAAATTTGTGAAAGGTGGTGGCAACTCAAAGATGTTTTTATTTTCATCCCGTAACTTGGGGGGAAATGGTCCAATTTGACTACAGTAATATTTTTCGGATGGATTGACACCACCAACTAGTTACTAGTTTGTAGTGTGCCTGCAGCAAGTGTTGGCAACGCTGTTTTTACATGCTATTCACAGCTTCATTTTTGAGGAGTTCTTTTTGGAGAAGACAGGATATTCGCTGGCGCAGGTGGGGTTGTCGGCTTGGGATGCGAGCAGATTCACAAGCCTTGGATGCTGATGAGTCAACAAGATCTGAGATCATCATATCCGACATATCCATTTCCCTGGATTTTGTTGCTTGTAGAGTTTCAGAAAACATCCATCCTTGAGCCAAAGGTCAGGAGGGGGGCGAAATCCATTTTTTCCGGTGGGGGAAACGGATAAATAGATGTCCAACAGGCGAATGCGTTGACGACTGCAATGAACACGTTATGTATGGCCTTTGCCGTCTTTACTGGTTGGGTGGCTGATGTCCAACTGGGCCGCTTCATGTGTCTTTGGCAGCATCAACTCTGATCAGGGGTGTTGAAGATGGCCATGAAGATGGGCTGAATACGACATCGAGATGTCTTGGAACTTTTCAGCTCACAAGTTAAGGTTTGTAGGTGAAAGAATTAAGAAACTGTGTGACTTGAATCTCCCACAATAACTGTGAGGATTCAGGACTTTAACCTCCCCTTACTTCCAACAAATACAATGTAACAATTTGATTCTTCTCCCTCTAATCTTCCATTAGACATTAGACAAGGAATGCTTTAACGTGCTGCAAAGTCAAGGACACACACACAATAAGAAAAGATACTTAGATCTTCTTATTCATTGATCTTTGGAATATCTTAGTCAGCCGCTTTTAGTAGCGCTGGCCGCCAAGGACGATCATCATCTTTGGAGCATCTTCGCTGCACATGGTTCTATGGAGTTCCGTCCGCCAGCATGGTCAGAAGTGCTGACTGCCCCTCCCGTGAATCCTCAGATCATAGAATTTGGGTAGGTCACAATTATACTTCAAATTTGTTGGGATGGTTTTGCCCTTTCACCTTTCTATTCACTATTCTAAAAACGTATTACTTAGTGATTATATAGATATAAGTCTTGAAGTGAAGTCATGATGTCGTATGTTATGTTATGCCAAGTCCCCAAGGTAACTTATAGTATCGGTGGCTTCTTGGCCATGACAGCAGCTGCACCTGGCATCATGAGCTCTGGGCTTTATTTGTTGCTTGACTGCCTGGTATGTACATAGAGAGAAAACGGGATGGGGATGGGGGATGCAAAAAAGAAGCGGTTTGGTTAGATGATATGACATATGATATGTTATTTTTGATGAATTTTTAGTTCTTTCTGCTGGAAACACTGACTGTCAATTTGTGAAAAAACAAGTTTTTTTGTTTAGGTTGACATATGAAGATTACATTGAGTTGAAAGGAACCACATCAACGTTACCCAAATTGTTCGAACTTTTTTCAAGCATAGGTTCGCATTATTGGTCTTGGTGCCAATGGGCACTGCTGGCATCAAGTCGAACATCTCCAACTTCGGAGCAGAGTCTTATTCAAAGGTACACGAAGGGTACAGCCACAAATGCTGTAGTGACTGTAGTGATGATTGACTTAGCGAGAGACATACTTGCATGATTTACAGAAACTCAAAAGGATGTTTCTTCCTCAGATACTAGCGGATATGGACATTGTGACTTGGGTGTGACACGATATCTGCATTTTTTTCATCAAAAGGGCAGGCGAGCTGGGCTTGGTGTCTGGGATAGGAGCACGCAAAGAGAAAGAGGGAAGAAGGTAGAAATGAGTCACAAACACCTTAAAATGAATGCTTCCTGAATGTATTTCAATCTTTGAAGGCTTCCTAAGTTCAGGCTTGTTTTTGATTTGTGGAAAGTAAATCGCCGGTCTTTTTTTGAAGCCTTGAGCGCTGAGGATCAGTATGATATGTCAGATCCAGATCAAGTTGCTGCTCAAGAGCAGTTCTTTCAATGGTCAACGACTCAGCACTGAGCAAAGTGCATTTGGAAGCATCACGCCATGGCGTCATATTATGGGTACATTTCTGAAGCGCTTGCGGGTATGTTGGCAAGTCATGAGATGTTTGGGCTTCACTTCTGTATGCCAATTGGCAGATCTTGCGAAACTTTCCGGGATGTTGTTTTCAATGATAGCCAGTGTGCTTCTGTGGTTCGGGATGGCCCAGCAATTCAGTGAGGTTCTACATGACCATCAACGTGGGATCAGCTTTCGCCTATGCCTTTCTTACTACTCTGGGCACCAATGGTGGCATGGGGATTCCAAAGGCGCTCATCACGGTTCTTCTTGTCTTCGTCTTCTTCTTTTTGTTCTCGATTTGTTGTTGTTGTTGTTGTTGTTGTTGTTGTTGTTGTTGTTGTTGTTGTTGTTGTTGTTGTTGTTGTTGTTGTTGTTGTTGTTGTTGTCCCCGTAGTAGTGGTGGTGGTCGCCGTTCTCCCTGTCGTTGTTTTCGTTCTTCTTGTTGCTGTTATTGATGCGTTGGTGTTGCTGCTGCTTTTGCTGTAGAAGCTGCTGTAGCTACGACTGTATTTCTTGTCGTACTTCTTTGTTGGCAATGGCAGTGACAGCTCTAGCATAGTATGGATTCTGTATGTGCTATGATTGCTATGCTATATGATACTTGCAAATCCAGATGATTCTCACGCAGTCAGCAGTGCCTTCACACTTTCTGTTCAATAAATGACAGGAGGATGGCTATTTTGCGGCCTACTTCATTGCCTCCGCCTGCATGTTGCTTGCAGTGATCTCTTTCTTCTGCGTTCGAGGACGATACCGTCCCTGGCCCCAACAGAAACGACAAAGGTTAGTCGGGCAACAGGTTCTTTGGGTCAGGTCACCAGCAAAGTGGGTTTCCGAAGTGAGATTGCAATGTCTGGATGATGATGTGGGAAACGCATGAAAACGTGTGTCATGTTGTGTCTTTGCAGCACACCTGCTCATTTCCTCATTCATTGAGGAACTAGCCCCTTGCAGCGCACATCAGCAATGGCCGATATTTGCAAGTGCGGAACTGAGCGACCAATCCCTTGCTGTCACGCAA
>DF244335.1:0-28490 GCA_000507305.1 Breviolum minutum Mf 1.05b.01 | reverse complement strand
GCTGCATGTCCGGCTGGTTGATGTGGATTGGATACAAAGGTAGGCATTCAACATGAAGAATGATATCTTGAGTCTCGCTGCTCCTTTTTTTTTGAAAGACCTTTTTTTGGGGAAAAACGCTAAAATTCAGGGGCCAAAGTAAAAAAGCAAAAAGAAAAGGAGCAGCGAGACTCGAGGTATATGTTGTAAAACAAGTTATGCACTAGACTTTACCTGAGGGTTCGAAGATATTTTTTTAGGGGAAGCTCGGAACGCAGTGTTCGGCTCAGTGACCAATCCAGTCGGTACGAGAGGGCCTGGGATGACGACTCCAGGCGCGGAAAAAACAGCCTCCGTTGGTTTGAGTTGGTATTTCAAGGTGGGTTGTGAAACTCAAAGAAAGTATCATGATGGGTTTGTTCTGTCCACAGTTTGTTTGTTTTTTTTGATATGAATATTGAACATGTTGATGTGCTTGCAGCTTGCACTTGGTGGGAGGTAAGCCAGCAGTTCCTTGGCAGCAGCAGCAGAAAGAATTTCAATTCGTGCCATGGGTCATAGACTCGCACGAACGGCTCGGCTGGAGGGTCGGACCGACAGACGGAGGGACTGACATTGGTAGCGTGGTGTTGGGCGGATCCAAGGAATGGCCAATGGAACCGTTCCGGAAGGCCCCCTGGCAGCTCATTGGCTACCTGTGCTGATGGTAGAGACAAGTTACAACTCTTGTGTTGTCGTATTAGCTGGACTCTAGTCTTTCTTCGGTGATCTAAATGGCGATTCAATTTGTTTTTTCCTGACCTTCGACTTGTTGATGGCAGGCGTGACATCATGGTGTACAGAATATTCCAACATTGCAGCGGAGAACGTGAAATCCAACTAAGTGAGTTCTACAAGTATGAGAAAAAAACTTACAAATATATCCTAAGACCCCTGCGCTCTTGTGATTTTTTCAGGTGTGTTGGGTTGACTGCACAGTAAGGACTTCAGTGGACCTCACCATCCATCCAACTGATATGCCCTCCCAACGGACCACCCATCCCATGGAGGCCTTCGAAGAAGCATTAACGACGAGGAGTGGCCGAAACTTGGCCGTGGTCGAAACTGGCGAAGTTTAAACCCCGCGATTCGTGGGAGATGTTTGATGTAACCCAGGATTTGATGATTTTTAGTCTTGAGAGTTGTGATGGAACTAGTAGTAGGACTATAGGAGAAGGAGAAGGAGTCAGAGTTGTTCTTGTTGTTGTCGTCGATGAAGATCATGACGACGCTGAAAAGCAGGATAACAAAGAAGGATGAATGATGAATGAGCACAGTTAGAGTTTGCAAACATGTCCAATTTTGCTCAACTTTCAGAAACAATCAGTTGATACTTGGTTGGATGCAAAGCATCAGCAGTTCAGTCCGATGACCTTCATTGACCTTTGTTGAACTTCCCACAGCTTGCCAGCTCGTCTATCCTGGTGCTTTTAGCCCAGTACACATGGGTCATTTGGTCATGATGGACCAGGCGCTCAGATTTCTGATCCCAGGTAGATCGTAGGAAGTAGAAATGAATGAATGCATCAGTCAATGCGTGAGGAGTTGCATATACCTTTTTTTCTATTTTTTTTCTACTATAATATCTTAGCTATATATATATGTATGTATAGCGTAATAATTTTAAATTATTCATATCTAGCAAGTATACATTGCACACGCAGATTTTATTCGAGGATCGATCGCAAAAGAAATGCCTTTGCAGAATATGTTTCCCAATACTTTTGGACTACCCCGTGTATATCAATCATATTGGAGTTTTATTGTTGACGCGACGCTAAATACGATTGATTTTGCGATCAGGGACCAGTTGTGATAGGTGATACTTGTATGTTGCATTCCATTTGTTTGAAGCATTCCAGTAGTACTAAGATTAGTGCTCTGACACCAAAGGTATGGTTTCCTGCCGGTTTGGTAGATGGTTTCTTTGAGACAGACTCAGAGGTCCCAGGTGAGCAGAGGAATATCCCTCAAGAGTGAGACTGATTTGCAGGATATGTTCAAAACAAAAATGATCATAACAGCCAAACCCTGATGTGCTTGTTTCGCTCAATTTTTTCCTGCCCAACCGCTAAAAAACCTTGAGAGGTTAGTCCTTGAAGGTGGAACGAAGCATTTTTTCAGGTCAACTTGCGGAGAAAGAAGGTCAAACTGCGTGCTGCTGCCGTTTGTTTTGGCTCAAAGGACAAAGGACAATCTGCGGTTTTGGCAGTGAACGCTGTGACATGGCTGCAGTTTGGCCTTTTTGGAACACTTTAGATCTTCGTGGCTCCAATCATGCTCACAAGTAGTGAATTATATACAGATACAATTTAGAGATCCGTTCCTTAACAGTGCCATTTCCTGTTCGACTCAACTTGAGCGTTCTACAACCGAAATTCAGTCGAAATTCTGTATTCCACGTATAAGATTGTGTCATATACTCAACAGAGTTACTCGTAGCATCTAGTGTACAAGATCCATGAATGTTATCAACAAAAGTCCTTCATATTCAATTCCTGGATAGCTTCCGCCAACTTCCAACCCACAGGTGTCAGGCCTTGTTGAAATAGGCCTTGCCGCAACCGCTCGCCGCCGGTGCACAGGACAGGTGTACAACAATCACCCATTTCTGGTAGTACGAGTTGAATCACTTGAGCACATACGCAGTTCATGTCATCATATTGTCATGTGGTGTGTATCATGCTACAATCCATCTTGCATGTAGGGGGCTAGGGGACCCTCATGGCTGTTAAGGGACTTGAGAGGGATTTGTTTTTGCCTTGTGTCCTCCAGATCAGCAACTGTTCATAATTTTCTACAAATACAGGATGGAAGAACTATATACTGACTGGTATACATGATTGGCAGATTTGCAAAAGGTGTGGGAGACCAAAAGGAGCAGTCACTGGATATGTAAATTATTATAGATAGTTGTTCTATGTTTTTTAAAACAAATATGTCAGTGATGCCAATGTTTCAGATGGACCGCGTTCATTTTTGTAGGCTTTGCCCTTGTGGCAACGTTTTTCCATGTCGCGCATCTTCCATTTTTATTACTTCAGATATCTTCAGATTCAATTTTAAAGTTACCCTCCCGGGAACTGACATACCCCCCAAAAATGGCTTGTTTAAGATGATTTTCCTTTTCCCAAGGTGGGATATGTTAGTTCCCTGGAGGGTATTTTCAATATTGTTTGTTTGTTGTAGGTATAGGAAAACAAGAATCCATTCCCTGATATTCAAGAAGACACCTTTCCAAACAAAGCCATGGTGGAAACACCGTGGCACCGTAGGACATCGAGGCGGGGGAAGTTCACGAAAATTTCACCGATGATTCGAACGGGGTGGTCGCGGCTTACAACCGGATGGGGCACCACCACCTCAGCAGATGCTTGGATGGCATAGAATCAGAGGTCAGTTGAGAATGAGAATAAAGGAGCACTAAGTATTACTAGTATAAGTTATGGATGTTATGGATGGTGCTTTTCAGCCTAATCCCAATTGATTTACGTTCATTGTTTGTTGTTCATTGTAGTTCTAAGTTTGTAAGTGTTTGTACAGTGGAGTCCTTTTTTGTTTTCTTGGCTTTCCAGTGACATGGCCAGCAGTTGGAAATCAGGAAAGCGCAGCAATCGACCAGCTGCTGAATACGCACCGGGCGCTGCTCCTAGATGGAGGACCTACGTTCCCCAACACTTGAGAGCCGGAACAGTCGATAATCCAGGGGGGTTTGGTAAGATGCAACAGCTGAGCGATGAAGCAGCCAGGCAAGGTTTGATGGTATTTCTGACTCAGCCTGAAACAAGTACAGGAATGTTTCCTGTATAAATAATATAACCATATTAACCATATATCCTCCATGTATTGCATCATGATATGGAATACAAGCATATCGTATAAATATGTATATTGTTGTATCACTATGTGTAATTTCATTTTATTGGCCATTATATAATAGATGCATCTATTATTGTATCATTCACAAATAACCGAATGCTGAAAGACATGGCTGCTTGAGATCCGTTGTTGCTACACCACTGGTCAGGACGTGCCGAGGTGGGTAGTGAAGCTGGCTACAGTTCTTTGGCATCGATTTTTCCCATGATTTGGACTAGACTTCCAGATGGAAACATCCACAATATCCACAAGTTTGGACGAAAAACATATCTGAATCATATGTCATAATATGAGTACCAGGTGATTCAAAGTGACCTTTTTATATCCCCCAGTTGGAGGTGACTTAACCTTTGAAAGGGTCACTTAGACATCCCAAAAAGGTCACAAAGAATTGCCAGGTATACAGGGTTGTTCCAACGTTATTTCATGATTTTCATATATTTTCATGTACCTTGTGTCACTGTGCTTCATTTTCTTTGGAAAAAAAACAACGTGACTGCAGCTGTCCTACCCCACCCTGTGGTGAGTTTCTCCTCCAAGGTGCTTGCGCCATCTTCCTGAGCTCCGTAGAGACCGCTGCTAAGACCTTTGGTCTTGAGGCCGGGGGGTCGCAGCCGAAGAAATCCTATGGATAGATACATACAATGAAAAACATAGACCTAATTGTGAGTCTGTTTGTTTTGAAGCCTGTCATTTTGATATTTGATGATTTGCTTATATAGATTTTTTCCACAGGAATATATAGGCGATACTGTAGTTGTGTGTTCTTCCCTTTTTCTTAAAATTACATGGTTAGGTGAGTCAAGGCTCCACATTGCCACCGTTTTCACAGGCGGCGCCCCGTGGATATCGAAAGAAATTCTCCGCAAACTACCGTATGGAGCCCGAGAATTTCGGGATGCTGAGCTGATGATCACAATGGATGGTGAGTGATTGCATATGTTGGGAGTATCCCAACCCTATCCCTGTCTTCAACCACTCCCTATGTACGGCCAGGGAAACCTCGAAGAGATGGTGTGTTGGATGTATATGGATTGGATTGGTGACATTGGAAACACCAAGGTGCACTTTTCCCAGATGATGCGCGGCACTATCGTGTGGATGTGCTTGAAGTCCCATTCTCAGAAAGGGGGATCCTTTCTACATCTATCACATCAAGCATCGAAAAATCGAAACGTTTCTTAATTCACATTGCCATAGTCCATGTGAGCATTGCAGAGGAGCCAATTGTTTGACTCCTTGGTCCTTGTTGAACGTTATTTTTTGTGATTGCAGGTTGTTCATGGTTGTTCTTGTTTTGAAACCTCACAAATTTGAGCGCCGACATCTCTTTGTTCCCCACATCAAAGTTGCAAGAGTCAGATGATCAGGCGAGTGCCGATCAGCACTCTGCAATTTGGGTGAACGGTGACAAGTTTGAGCTTAGCCCAGAGGCCATGAAGTCGGGTCAGAGAGTCGATCCTGAAATTGGTTTGGAGATGGATTCATTTTGTACCTGCATGCTGCTGGGGTCAGTGTTATCAATTTCTTGCTTTGATTGGGAAAGTTTGTATGCTCATTATCAACCCACACCTAGTAGCAGCATTGAACTCCTTAGCATCAATGGCGAGGCCATTTGCCATGCTGAAGCTTTGCAGAAGGCCAGCCCGTAGAAAGGGATGAACGATGCAAGCGGTTGCAACTAATCTGTGTTTCTCTATGTTCAATTCAATTTTTATCAATTGTCCATGTATATAACTACTATATAGGCCTCCACATATACTGTAGGTCAACTGCTGTAGGACTGTAGCAAGCTTCAAAGACACATCATTTTCCCACGTATTCCTATTTGTCAACAGTGGAGCTTTCTGAGTAAACTTGAGAAGCTGAAGGGACTTTTTTAATTTAACCAGCGGTGTTTAGACAGTGACAGTTTCATGTTCTGATAAACCATCCAACGGACAACGGACCATCCAACGGCGAGGCTTGGAGCGATCTCACTCAGCTTTTGGAAGCGTCGGCACAGTCTCCTGAAGGAAGTCGGCATCCAGTTACTTGGCGTTGCGCCATTGGAACTATCCGGAAATCTCTATTCTTTTTGAAAATCATCGCACATGTGCACTCACACACGCAATCATATTCACACCAATGGCATGAAGATATTATATTATATACTCGTATATAGAACCAATCATGATATGGATAATCATAAATTGCGATGTTAGAAACAATACATTTGTAAACATTTGATATGTTTGCCTTTCTCTTGGACAGCGAAGAAGGTTGAACTCACCATTTTTCAGTAGCTGTGCAGCTGCTCATGGGTTGTGACCACGAGGGCCGTTCGGAGCTTTGTGCCGTGCTTGATTCGCTCGATGTGGCCTGGGCGGGCTTTGAGCATAAGTGCCTTGGACGGTCAAACTGAATGTGACTCCATGTGGTAATTTCCTGTGCCCTTAAAAGTACTTTGTAAAGGGCAGTGTATGACCAAAACTTCCTTCAAGAAGCTCAATATTGTGCATTTTCACATCGCCAACCGATTGGAGTCATTTTGCCTGCAGGTATATTGCCGAGTTGATCGAGATTGAGGAACAAGCAAGACGGTTGATCATCAAGGTGCCATCATTGCGTTCTACCTTTGGGCATAGTTTTGACACTCAACTTTCCTTAAAAGAAGTTCTGGAAGCCTGCAATATTGAAATTGGATGCACTTGTTTTTTTCTCCACCATCTCAAGGCTAAAATACATCAAAAAACCTTTTGGAAGACCATCACTTCAATAGATATGTTTGAAATTTTTGACATTTTGGGGCAGGCAGTAGAACTTGAAGCAAAGCTGGCAACAGTGGAGGAGCTCCATGGACCTGCAATTTCATGGCATGTTTCCACCACTGGGGTGCCGGGATTGGCCGTTGCCGCAGGACGCTCCACAACGGGGGAAAGAAAGCGTTGAGCTGCAAAGAGCATTAGTGCATCTTGACAGTTGCAGCAAATGAAACAAAACAGTAGCAACATGGTTTTTCTCTAATTTAGTAGAAGTCTTGACAAGAAACCCGTCAGAAGTACACATGCTGCTAACTTATGGATAATGAGATTACTTTTGAGCAAGTTCAGCAATATTCTTCATATCCATAAGTTTTAATAGTGAGATACATTTGCAACGAGTCCTGTTCCGTAGAATCTTAAAACTTAAAACAAAGAAAACCATAGAAAACCAATTTACAGCCTAGTGAAAGTAAATGGCTAGCCACTCCCAAGTTCGGTGGCGTTTTTTTTTTTGTACGGCGCTATGACAAACCACTACGTGCATTGGGAGTTGCCGCATCTACCCTTTTCAGGTGGTATATATATATATATATTAACATGGTCCCTTTGTTTCACCCATTTTCACTCACTCACTCTTCTGAGGCAAGGCATTGCCCATCTAAACTCTGTGGCCAACTTCCGTCGCAAGGGACGTGATGACCTGGGTCAGGGGGACCCTTGGGATTGGTTGAACGGGGTGGAGATCCAAAGCCAGGATATGAAACATCCGAACCAATAAGCTTAACATCTATCTGGATCATTTTATGCATATGTAATGTTTTATATTAACATTAATATTATTATTTAATGTTCAAGCTAATATGAATATGATGATACATGAATATGTAATATGAAATGAATTGATGATTCTTGGTGCATCAAACTCCTTTCAAGGATTTATGAACATTTGAGATGTGTGTCTTCCCCTGGATGATCCATGATCCCGATACTCCCCTGTCACTGCTGGTCTCAGTTTTAGCCCAGCGACGCATTTTTCCAAGGCTTCGACATCTTGGAAAGTGTCGATGGCTTGGCATGGCATAGCCAAAAAGAGTTGTTGAGGGTGCTTAATAAGAAAACACAATATGTAGCAGGCCAAGAAACTGTTAGGAATCTTTGTGCATGAATGGATTTTTGAAAATTTCAGCTTGAATGTATGCAGGGATCATACACGGATCATACCTATTGATCCTATTGGATCCTATTGGCTTTTGTCCTCGAGGCTTCAGAAGTGCTGAGCAAGTTCGGTCTTAGCAGTCATACACTTAGATTCCTTCAGGTAACTTGCTCACATAGTTGGATGCATTGCTATGAACATGTGGTCAAGTTCAGGTCAATCATGGTTAACCTGTTGTCTGGTCAAATTTCAGGATTGTTGGGCAAACCCCCGTTTGTGAGATGGTCACACATAATTCAGGCCTTCCGCATCATCATCATCGTCGTCGTGGTCATCGTCATCTTAATCATCATCATCAGCGTCATCATTATATTCAATGTAATTTCAATAAATTCTTACATATCTTATATACCGCTTTTATATATTCCCACATATTGTTATCTAGTTACCATATATTGCAGCATGTCAGACATCCTCCGCTCGATAGGTCCTTTTGGGTCCCTTCACAGCTTGCTATCTCCCTTTCTGGACGACTCACAAATGAGGTAAAGATATTGTAGCTGCTGGTGAGGGCAAGGCAGGAGACTGGATCAAGTGTAGCAGGAAGGTTGTTGACGAACAGACATGGGTTTGGTTTGAATGATACGGTACACTGGACATTGACCTAAAGACTTGTATGCCAACTTGGCGCGCAATTTTTTGGCTCGGTTGTAGCATTTGATTGCCCACAATTGTGATAGAGGATTGCAGTCTGTGACTAGTTATATAATCTCCTCCTTTTCTCCTCATGGCATCCGTTTTAAGCATTTTGCTTCTGGCGATTGCCTCGACGATGTCTGCAGCGAGACGCGGTGGTCATGAGCTTCAAACCGACTACGACTACGAGTCCACCATGCAGGGAGAAACTCAGCAGAATAGAAACATATTTTCGAGTCATTCCACCAATCCCCAATTAGGATGCCTCAGAATGGCCACAGATTAGATTTCTTTTGGTCCAATCACAAACAAAGGAACCATGCGATTGCTACGTCGATTTGTGGTGGAAGCAAACATGCTGTGGCAAGGGCTTGGTTTGCGGCAGGGAAAGCAACACCTGTGAGAAGGCTCTTGGCAGTGAATGCAAGAGTAAATGGGTCGGGTCACAGTGCGCAGGGGACGATGTCTATCATGTGAATACCAAGTGTGGCCCAGCAGATTCTGATGGCAAATCCGTTTGCTGCATCAAGAGCTATCAGTTCCTGAAAAACCCAGGGCCGAAGGATGAAACCCTATGCTGTAGCGGCAAGTCTGAGGAAGTGGAGATTGCCACCGCAAGAAGAGGAGAGGAGACAAAGTTCAGGAAATCCAAGCGATGCCTTTGATACGCATCGTATCGACACTCCGGTGATTGTTAAAAAGGTGCAAGCCACACTTCTGCTTCTGGGTCTCGCATGTCGAAAGTCTGTGTGTGTCGGGGTGGAAACATCATTACATTTGAATATAGCAGTGACTGTCATGGGTTTGGTTTGAATTGGATTGTATTGAATGCCAAGTCATGCTTAAACTTTTGCTGCGTACGGTACAATAGACATTGACCTAAAAACTTGTATGCCAACTTGGCGCGCATTTTTTGGCTCGGTTGTAGCATTTGATTGCCCACAATTGTGATAGAGGATTGCAGTCTGTGACTAATTATATAATCTCCTCCTTTCCTGATGGCATCCGTTTTAAGCATTTTGCTTCTGGCGATTGCCTCGACGATGTCTGCAGCGAGACGCGGTGGTCATGAGCTTCAAACCGACTACGACTACGAGTCCACCATGCAGGGAGAAACTCAGCAGAATAGAAACATATTTTCGAGTCATTCCACCAATCCCCAATTAGGATGCCTCAGAATGGCCACAGATTAGATTTCTTTTGGTCCAATCACAAACAAAGGAACCATGCGATTGCTACGTCGATTTGTGGTGGAAGCAAACATGCTGTGGCAAGGGCTTGGTTTGCGGCAGGGAAAGCAACACCTGTGAGAAGGCTCTTGGCAGTGAATGCAAGAGTAAATGGGTCGGGTCACAGTGCGCAGGGGACGATGTCTATCATGTGAATACCAAGTGTGGCCCAGCAGATTCTGATGGCAAATCCGTTTGCTGCATCAAGAGCTATCAGTTCCTGAAAAACCCAGGGCCGAAGGATGAAACCCTATGCTGTAGCGGCAAGTCTGAGGAAGTGGAGATTGCCACCGCAAGAAGAGGAGAGGAGACAAAGTTCAGGAAATCCAAGCGATGCCTTTGATACGCATCGTATCGACACTCCGGTGATTGTTAAAAAGGTGCAAGCCACACTTCTGCTTCTGGGTCTCGCATGTCGAAAGTCTGTGTGTGTCGGGGTGGAAACATCATTACATTTGAATATAGCAGTGACTGCAATATTACCATCCAATCGGGCCAAACTGATGGCAATCTCAAACAAAATGCACCCCAACCATCCCCAACCAGTGGTTTTAGTTGTTTTAAAGCTGTTTTTGTGGTTTAGTCCCTAAAGTTTGGAGTTCTCTCCATGGAAATCTTCTCAACTCCACTCACTTTTCCGATTTGACAATTATTCAGCTTTGGTGAAGCTGTTTAATAATAAATATTAGATTTTACATCATTACTAACCCATGGGATCCATGTATGCTACGTACATTTAGTTGATTTTTTAGGGTAAGTAATGGTAAATGTAGGTAGTTTTAGAATACATGGAACCTATGGATTATATTTATGCCAGAAAAATGTCACGGTTGAATGAGACACACCCAAAAAAACACCTATATCTCAACCAGCCTTCACCCGGACAGGGCTTCGCAGCAGCAGCCATCCAAGATGCAGTGTCCAGAAGTGCCGGTGTGTCCATGGCAGTTGCCCGGGATCTCCAGCGAAACACGATTTCAAGTCCACCTGGAAACACCGAGTCCATAGAAAGTTTGAATGATCTTGGAGGTTATGAGTATAGTGAACTAGTAGTAACATGAGTGTAATGGCTAGATTTTTTGATTGTACACTTGTAGTTGTATAGGAATAGGAGAATTTTTCAGCATTGTATGCAAATCAAGTTGGCGTGTTGTAATTTTACTGGTTTGTTTCACATTAAATTGAGTTTTGTAAAGACTGTGGCATCAAAGAAGTGCTTCAATTCCGGATGCTGTAGGTCCAGCAATTCTTTGTTTGGTTTCGCAGCGGACTGAAGTATATAATGATTTTTTTGCAGGATTTGGATGGAGTTGGTGGATATATGTCACAAAGTCATCCAAAATTGATAAATCTGCAAGGGTATCTAGATCTTATAAACACCAACAACAGTCATTACTTATTTTCGGGACTTAAAAATTCTCATCCCAATAATTTCTTCATAAAATTTGTAGCAAAAATCCCACCAACCAACAAAATGTGCCATTTGCCAAATCCCCATCCATTCAAACACCATGGGACCATTTTGGGAGGTCAAAATCCCCAGCTCCCTCCATCCATTCCCCCAGCATCCACGAGACGAGGATGTGGTCGGCTCGTTTGAAGCCATGCGTCGGTACTTGCGTGAAGTCAAGAAGTGTTTGGAGCGTGTCGATCCGTTTCTTGGAAGGTTGTGAAGTTGGAAGATGTGGAAACAAATTTTTCGGAGATGATTTTTCAGAGACACCTTTCTATTAGGATAGTATATATGTTGATATATGGTCTTGAGTGGAATCCCCCGTGATTTAGACCTTTATGAGGATAGGGATCTTGCAGTCTGAAAATAAAGTTGGATGGAAGTTTTGAAGAAAAGGAGATGATGTTTGCTGATACCTTCCGGAAACTAAGTGCATGACTTACTTGATGTGTTGATGTTTTGATGACTTCATGGCCGTTCGGCCTGTTGATTCCGAAGTGTCCGTTTTCTTCACGGTGTTTATTATTTGATTCGTGTGGTTTTATGTGAACATAGTTGTTTTATGTGTTTTTTTGCGTTTTAGAAATTGCTGATTATTTCCTGAACCAAAGACTTCATTGACTCACCTGGCACATATGCTGTTTTTTACAAGCAAACAGCCAAGGCACCTGTGCAACAATGTTGGGCTTGTTGCCAGGCAAGTGGATGCATGTGAGTCTTATGTAAAAAGAGGTTCTGCCATCAATGTTGAACGGCGTTGAAGGGTTTTAGTCGCAGGAAATATTATGATAAATCAGAAATGTGATATGTTTTGTAGTTTCATGTTATGAAAAGACAACATGTGAACATGTGGATTGTTTTAGGGGGAGGAATCCATATTTATCTTAGAAGCATTTTGTTTGAAGCTTTTTGCATGTTGCTTGAGAATATCGCCCCTGCAGGTTGGTCGACTGGGAGGCCGGGCTGTTGCCATGGGATACGCTGAGTTCTTATGAATGTAGTGGTAAGAAACTCAAATAAGGCTATGTGGTTGACATGAAACAGACACAACCAGACTAAGAAGAGTGAATGTCTGTTGGTTAAGTTCAGAATCCTTAAAATGTGGAATCAGTTTGGACATGTTTAGTCTTGATGATTTGAGCAAGATCAGGTTTCTCACCCAAGGGTGGTGTTCCTGTTGTCAGGAGAGCTGGGAAATTGGAGCACGCTACGTTCGCCAGAGATCGCTTTTTGAAGCCAACAACGATATTGTTTCCTGGCTCATTTGCCGACTAAAAGTTTGGTTCAGTGGAAGGCAAAGACCGACGTCATGCAGACTATGATGATATTTTTTTAAGTTTTATGACACTATTTCAGAAAGATTTTTTGATAGGTATGATGAGGAGCATGGACTATTGTAGGTCGTGGAGTCGTGGAAGTATGTGTTTTGAAGATGCCACAAGTGACTGCAACTAAGCTGCCGATGGTTGGTGTTATTCAATTACATATCTCATGATGTGTGGTGAAGTTAGTTTGTTTGTGGGGGTCGGGGTTGCACCCACTTTGCAACAATCACACTCTTGTTTCTGTTCGATGGCATGATGACTGAATGGATGACATTATCTTTAGTATTTCAGTATACAGTATACGGTTGCTGCTGAGTCCTTTTCAGGCAATTTGTCAACCACTTAAAACATATGCAAATATCGATCAATGTTCTGGATGTGAGTCTTGCTGTTGAAATGGGCTATCTCGCTGAAGGTGGCGGAGTTCCGAATTGCTCAAAACCTGGCACCTGCGTTCACAACTATGTGCACCTTGAACTTGAGATGTGTGTTCTTGTTTTGCATTTTGGGAGGTTGGTCGGTTACCCTTTTCAATCTTAAGTCCAATGTCAAAGGGTTTTCTTGCGGCAAAACATTATTTGTAAAATGTTACTTGGCGCTCCGGCTACAAAGCATGCAAGGGAAGTTCAATACATCAATACATTCTGTGACAATTTCAGCAAAAAAGCACAAGACATCAACATGCTCAGGAGGTAAAACCATGAAATTGACGATTGCTTGCTTGCCATGATTGCTGATGTTTTTAAAGACGCTTTTGGCAGTCCGTGCTTGTAAACATCTAATTAACACATCCATGTTTGAGGATGTTTGTCACTTCCCTTCACAGACTGAACTCAGCCAAGGCACTGATTGTGATGTGGAACTGTTCCTCGTCCTTCCGAGGAGTTCTTGTCATGAATTGATGGCCAAATGCTGGTGGGATTTGCTGATAATTCTACGGTATTTCTATGCAACAGGGTCAACTTACTTTGAATATTTCGCATACATTAAGATAAGTCAATTGATATATTGACAACAGCTTTGTGATTAGTACTCTACTAACACATTTCGAACCAATTTGATTGCCCCACTGAATTAGTAGAGAGTGTGATGCACAAATCCTCCCGCCAGACCCAGTGTCCTGATGGAAGCGTGTCATTGCAGGATGGTGATTTTGTGTTGTTTGGAAAAGCCACTGGAGCCGCGGGCAGGAGTGTGACAGCAATTCATGAGTTTGATAGCTGATTTGACATGTCATGTTACTTCGTGTTACTTGTTGCCATCTCATTTAAAGATTTTGTAAATGGCAAGGAAAGACGATCAAAATAAATTCAGAAACCGCAAAGCAGCGAGGTATGTGAGCACTGAGCATTTCATCTACGCATTGCTCCTTCGGATTTGTATTTACTTGCGGTCCGCATTCCGCATCGTAGGACTCTTGAGGAGTTTGCTGCTGCACTCTTAGTTGAAGATTTCCAGACTTTCACTTTGCGTTTGGTTGAAGAGTCGCATGCAAGTGGCGGAATAGACAAATCCACCATAAATCAACCATAATTACTGTAATGAGATTTTTCCACAGTGTTTGTTTGGTTTACAAGAAGTCCATGTAGGAGTTGTGGATCGCACTTTCAGGCCGCACCGGTTCCCAGAGAATGCCAACAGCGGCTTGGAACAGGACCCCGAGATGGGGGCTCTGATCACGCAATTCAACCAGGCCATTGGTGGGTCAAGGGGTGAGGCTGTTAGGCAATCCATTGAAACAATAAGTGTTTTCAAATTTGAAGTATAGAAAATTTGACGGATGATGAATCTGAACATATGATTTCAAGAAGTGTTTGACAGCAGTCTCGATCTCAGTGATGTCTTCCTTGAAAGAAGTGTGTATTGGAGCTGATTATGTGATACGATAGCAGGTGATTGCAACATTCACACCTCAAGTGGTGCAATAAGATTTCAGCATATAATTATATCGCAATAGAAAGACAAGATAATGGGCCCGACAATGGCATCACTACATTTAATAGCATGATAGCATTTGGAAAAGCTGAAGCTGAAATCTTCAGGTTGTTCAGCTGTTGAGTGGAGACTGGGACTCTGCGCCCCATGCAACACTAGTGCGTCGTGTGACTTGGTGAAGAAATTCAGAGGAGGGCTCCGACTTGAAGATGTGAAACAAATTGTGCAGTCTTCATCAATGTTGTAAATGTACGTACTTCGTGGGAATTCGTGGGAAAGATGAGTTGTGTTTTGTGGAGACAAGTCATGAGTGGTCATGCTTTGTAAGATTTGAAAAACAATCAATTTGCAGTCTCTTGCAACGCCTGCTGTATATCTGCAATGTTATTTCACACCTCCAACCCGCAGGCAGTTGCTGGTACAGCTGACGAGGCCTGACAATGGTGAAACTTCACCATTTTTTTTGTCTTAACGGTGGATCTGGAGTCTACCAAATTGAATCATTGCTTTAAAGTTTAACATGTATAATTATACTGTATACTTAAACTCAGCTATATTCCTCAAAGAAGTTGCAGTGGCAATCATCACAAATCATCAGTTTGTCATCCATTGCCCATGTTTGGAAGTCAAACACCATCAAACACCCATAGCATCCAAATGTATGGTACCTATCATTTACCATCCATATTGTAATTTATGTTCTACCATGAAAAACCAACATTTTAAACCAGCCTGTGGGACCTGTGGGACCTTCGACGGTCCTGGCGGCGCCAGGTCCGACACCTTCCTCGAGCAGTGCAGGAACGAGTGGAACATCTCATGCGAGACGTTGAGAAGTGGTCCCTCGAACTCCAGCGCAAAAATGCCGAGGTTCCCGGGAGATTTGATGAATTTACTGAAGTGAATAATTGATAGATATGAATGGTGATCTTATGATTTTCAACAACATATTATGTGCACAGTAATTCGTAGTGCATTTTGTGTTGTTTGATTTTGCTTCAGGAAGTTTGACATGTGACTATTTGCTAAGATGTTGGATCCGAACGGTGCGGATTCCCGTGGGTTTCCACGCTACCAGGATTGGAATCAGTGCAGTTCTGTCCTAGCAAAGACCTCAGACTGTGAAGCACCGTGCAATATGGAATCATATGATGGATCAGGGTGGATCTTATATTATGATTTTATAGTTGTACATGGTTTTCGCCACGTTTTCAATTGTGTTCTAGCATGTTGGCAATGAAGCTGAAGATGTTGGCATCACATTTTGAGATTCAGACTCAGGTCTTAGACATTTATACAATATCTATATATTTATAATACATATATATATATTTATAATATATATATATACATATATATATATATATACAAATGCTTTAGTAATGCTTTAGGTTAATTTTTAGTTCTCTGCTCTGCTAAGGTACAATGTATGAATGGAAGCTCTCAGAAGCAGCATCTGCTGCCATCAGGCAAGTTTCAGGCCGGACAGGTTTTCCCGGGTTTTCCCGGGTTTTCCCCAGGATCTCCAGGCCAAGAGTTCTGTTTTGTTTCACCCCGGTTTTTGTTTCACCCGGTTTTTGTTCCAAGTAGTATATAAGTATATGTCATAAGTTGTATGAGTATCCGTATAGTAGATATAAGTTGTAAGTTCTAAAATGCTTCTGAGATGATTTTGGTTACAGTGACAATTTGGCCTTTTGTAGATTGCTTTCTTTGCTATCCTGGGCTTGGATCTGCCTATCACATCGATATTCTCATGTGAAGTAGCCATCTCCTATCCTCTGGTAAGAGCTAAATTTACAAATGAATCAGATCTTGCGGGTTGATGGTCTTTATTTGCCAGTCTTCCTGGTTGTTGGTGTTGCGATGTCTTAGGTTCCAACGTTTGTTGCAGTTTTCCTTGACCTTTGACCATGAACATTTCTATAAGACGTCCTTTCAAACCATTGCATGATTTCACATGACATCCACCACGCGAAGGTCTGAACGGCAAATAAATCATATCGAGAGCACAGTTGTCTCAACGTCGGACTGCGAGACTTGCAGTTTGGGATCTTAGAGGGAAGACTTGTTGACCACCTGTGCGATACCTGGACTAATATGACAGGAATAATTATCATGGCCAAGACACCAGATTCTGAAGTTTTGAATGCAGCTTATGCAGAATTACCTGATGGTCGATCAGATCAATTAGACTATACATGTTTATACACATGCACACACACAAAGATGTTGCATATTAGATGAAGCAATCCAATTTTTTTCAGCTTGCATTTCAACAAGTCATACCATGTTGATTTATATACTATGAATTTATTTTTGAACACTGACCTCCCTGTTTTATCCCATTTCCCAGGTTTGGTTGGGATCTTTGCTGATGGGGATTTTTCCTCCCTCGTGCATGTTCCTGCCCTCCCCGGAAGCTAACTTGTTGGGAGTTGAGCGAAGTACTTCAACCTCTGAAGGGTCGGCAAAAGCGGCGGTGCACAAATGTGTCCTTCAAGTGTGTGTGACACTGTACCGCTGCTGCCAACCTGGAACTAATAGAGGTGGACCTCTGCTGTGCAGTCATCACGACTGCGCGCTTTTGGGTCTGAGGTCGTGAATATGTTTTATATTGTTTTATGATGTTTAGTCTTACGGTCTATAGTTTACCGATGTCATACAACTGCTCACACTCAATACGTTCACTTTTTAAAGCAATCTCAATGCTGTGCCATGTAGGCGTCATAAGCTCTATCTTGCTTTGGCATGCAACTTCCCTGTTAGCCTCTCGGGGGGGCAGATTTCACTTGCTCTAGCTGACGTTGTCTGCGCTTGCGTGTGTTGAAGAACACCCGTATTCACGAGTTCCCTCAGAAAAGACTTGGCTTCTGAATATTTGGAGAAGGTGGGAGAAAAGTCACCTCTTCCATAAGACTTGAGGATAGGAGCAGATTATGTAAAGTAATAACATATAATTACCTACTATACAGATACAAGTCTTCAAATCGGGTTGAAGTTGTAAGTCTGCAGAATGAAAGACCTGGATGTTGTTCTGGCTTCCGTCACCCATGAAAATGCTCACAGACTTATCGGTCTACGAGGCTCCTCAGGAGTTGGTTTTGTTGGCAACGGGCGCGATACACAAAGCAAAACGAGGGATGTTCAGAGCTTATTTATAAATATATGTATATATATATGTACATGTTCAATTAGTTTTAATTATATGTATTATGTATATATATAGTCATATAGCAATGTAAATATAGTGAATTCTAATGATATCTACACATCTCTACAATCTAAGATTTCCATGTCCAAGCTTGCTTGTGCTGTGTGATGTTTAGTCACTCCTTTTTTTTGGTATATAATACAGAACCCTCAGAACAGAGCTTGCTAAGCACAACATTATCAGAATCCACAGAATTTTGAAAGCTGTTTTGCTAGAGAAAATCTCAGGGAATTCGTTCAACCTGGTTGGCTGCTGGCAGAATTGACCACGATTTAGCGGCACGGTCAACTTTACCAGGAAGGATTTTGCCGACCTGCAGATCTTGAACTGAGCATGTCATCCAGTGATTTTCAGCGCACATTCGTGCAGAGACTCCTTGCGTCGCAGCAATTTGGCCGTCCAGAAAATAATCCAAGAGGCACGCACTCAGATGGATAGGATATGATAGGATGAACAGTGAAGGCAAAGAATCAACTGATACAGCAAATTCATGAAAATTCCACTGCTGTTTATCGAGCTTGCGAAGGAGTTTAGATGAAACTTCACTTAAGATGATGGGTTTGAAAGGAGAAATTGCTAGAATGAAGCTATGCATGTTTTTAATCCACGCTGACTTCACAGGATTGTATTCCTAGACTTTCAGACACTTTTGGCATCCCGTGGCTGAAACATCTGTGCATGCAGAGTCTTTATAGGAATGATATTGGAATGATCATCTCCTACAATCATCACCAAAATCCTTTTCAACATTGTTTCGACTTTCATGACTTTCCCATCAACAGATATGGGTGTTTCCAAAAATGGGGGTACCCCAAAATGGATGGTGAAAATAATGGAAAACCCTATTGTTTAATGGATGATTTGGGGGTACCAATACCATATGATATCCAAACGTTGCGTTTGCCAATATGGATGGCCAAAAGGGGAGTCTCTGGTTCGGATGATGCGGCTTGGCTTGGCCATCGATCTGGCTTGACGAGTGAGCAACAGACGACAGTCGCCCACAAATTTGGGCCGTTTGGACGTGATTGTGTTCGGCGCATAAAACACTTGACTCACTTAAAAATGTTGTAAGACATATGGCATGCAAACATAGAAATATAGATATATACTCCATCATACTCAACACATATATGTATACAAGATGTACAATTTATGGGTTTCCACATTTGAACAAGGCCATAGTTGAATTGCATAGTTGTCCAAGACGTTTTTTTTTTCCCCTCGGATCAGAATGGCATAGTTGTCCATGTCTCCTTAAATACTCCAAATTAGCAGTGTTTGAACAAATTTCCATTTCTGTGGGGGATTATTGAGGTGATTGTTATTTATAGATGTTTATAGCATCTTGTAAGACAAGACATTTGTTTAATTCAAATTATATGTATAATATTTTTTAATACATATCCTATTTGTATATATATTATATATAATACATAGATTCACCTTTGCTGCCAAAAAACGAGCGTTCCAAACCAACGTTTGTTGTGCCACTCTCAACGGAAACGTCGATGCGTCAGACTTCGTTGAAAACTGCTCCAGGCAGTTGAAACACAAGTCGATGCATCGACCGGGGCGGAACTTTTTTCCCAAAACGGAGACGTCCGGGTTGTGGAAATCCTTCGGTCACGAAGGATATGCTGCTTGTTGTCTATATATATGAAACTGTTGTTATATAGTAATTTATAGCCACCCCCCAAAAAAATTGAGGCTCCACGGGGTGCTAAAATCAAAATGAGATGAACATTTTTTTTTGTTCGGAGGTTATTAAGAAACAACATCCTATACCATTAATTGATTACCAGCAAACAACATCAAACCTACCGCTTGCCTCGTCTCTCGTGGAGCCGATTTTGTGAATCAACCCGACTTCTCCCCTTTCGAAGGCCACCTTTTTCGGGGTAGGAGTGACCCTCCTGCACCGGCAAAAGGACTCCGGGAACGAAGCGGCCATCGAAAGAACAAGGCCCTGGCTGACTTACCTTAAGGTACAAAGAGCTCGCCGTTGTATAGATCCGGAAAAAACCAAAAGAGTGACATGGGGGGGGCAAGGTGGGGGAAGGGGGCTGGGAGGTGTTGAGATGCAAGATTCATGTGCATCATGAATATAAATATAATACACGGGTATTTTTGTGGGGCAATGATGATAATGATTCATGATAGTCTCTAGTGTGTTCAATGGTGGAGTAGTATCTAGAATTAGTGGTAATAAGATGCGTCCTGAGAGTAAGTTGCATGGGACAGAGCAAGCAATTTTGATTTGGGTTTCAGAGCTTGTTGATGCTCGTGGTGAGACAAGTCACAGAAAGACACTTTGCGAAGGAACGTCCATAAGCTTGTTCCTGGTAGCCATTGCAATGGGTGGTCATTGCTGGTACACTTGGCCAAATATCATTTGTTGTTTATTTTATCTAAGCGTCGGGCAGATTTACTGTACCAACATGTACCAACAATGTTGAGAGGCCACCGAACGGCTGCAACGTGCTGGCTATGATGTTTTGGCAGGCTGGAAAATTGTCGACTTATGGAATGATGAAGGATGACTGGATGGTGAAGTTGTGGAGATGGGATTCTACAACCAAAAACACAAACACTAAAAATGTATAGAACCATCCAATATAGAAAAACCTTCTATGGTAGGGTCATGTTGTGTCTGTTTTTTTTGTTTTCGCCTCATGATCGAGTCATTCTGAAGTGTCCAGGATGGTTGGTCCCACTGGCTGGCTGTGGACACTTGCTGGGGACTTCAGGAGCACCATGAATCGCCATTACTTGTAACAAGATAAGATGATTGAAAATGAAAGCAGTGATCAAGGTATGGGAAATACAACGATAAAGTGCATATTTCATATTGTCATTTTATGTTCATATCATTTTGTGATGCATCTTTTGTAACATATGAATAGGTATACATTACATGTTGATGGACATTTTATTTCAAACATCTCATCCCCGAATTCCAATGGTTCTCCGCCTGGCCCTTAGGTCTGCCACGTTTCGTCTCAAAGCTCTAAGTGAGTTGAAGTCCAGTCTCATGGTGGGGAACCGCAGTGACGGGTCAATCCGGTGAGACTTGGCTTATGTCAATAAAGGACAAGGGACCTACATGTAGGTCCCAAGAGGATCATTGGGTAAACCTCTAGTTATATGCAGTTTGTCATTATTTCGGTTATGACGGTATGATCATATTGTGATAGTCATTTGGGGGTTTCACTATTTTGGATAATGCCATGTTGAAGTCTGGTGCCTTTCTTCCTGGTACCCAATCCATGTGTGTTATGAGGATGTCTCAAAGTTAGGGTACCCCAAAAAATGGCCTGCTGGTTTATACTTGTGTGTTTTAGCTAAGAAATCCCTTGGATTTTAGGCTCGGGCTTGGCTCAGATGAACGTTCGAAAAATCAGGTCTCAGAGTGGGCTGTGAGAAATGAGAAGACCAAGGAAATGGAGGTGCTCTCTATCTGAAGTCGTCAGGCTTGTTACTTGTTGTCCGTTTGTTATGTACATTTGCATGGCGGCTGTATGCAGGTAGTGCATGCCCTCAAGGAGACACTCTTGGAGGAGCCCTCACAGAAACCAGATGAGACAAACAGAAACCATCCTTTGCGGTATTTGGAGTATGGTTTTTTCCTATGTTGGCCTTTTAGCTGCTATCAGATTCAACCAAGCACCCAAAATGGACACAGCGGCAAGAGCTATAGCAAAAGAAACAAGCAAATGAATTGGTTTAAGACTTTGGAAACGAGAATTTATAATGTATATAAAGTAACATAAATGTAACATAGAAGCATAATGTTTCACACATTTTGGGGGTGAAAAGTAGGGTTCCTAGCAGGTTGAACAACTTTTCTCTCCAGGAGACTGGAGCCAGCTCAAAGGGTTCTGCAAGAGTTCGAGCCTGGTCCTCATGGCAGTGATGATCAGTTGCAGTGCTTATCTACATGGATGTTTCCGAAAATAATGGTACCCCCAAATCATCCCATTGTAATAGGGTTTTCCATTATAAACCATCCATTTGGGGTACCCCTATTTTTGGAAACACCCACATGATGGTATTCACTTGTTATTACTTGTTAGTGTTGCATAGTCTTGCAGTCCTATAGTATCTATAGATGAATATTTGTACAATTAGAAAAACGTATTATGCTGTTTTGCATTTTTTGAGTTATCAAGTTGTCACTTGGACAAAAATTCTATTCATCCTCATATTATATCATCAAAAATCATCGACGAATCTCATAGCTTGCTATCTCGCTGAGGTGGTAGCAGTGTGCGGCGCTGATGACATGAAGCGCTATAGTAGTCTCAAGCCGCAGGCCTTGTGTCCAAGCCAAATGCCGTGGTAGAGGAAACAAAAAAAAACATAGAATTTAGACAGGTAGCAGTTCTTTTTTTGGCCCAAATCCGTCAAAATTCGCAAGTCTGTGGTCATTTGTGATCATCCTGGGTTTCAAGTTTTTTGTTTTATTTGAAAAAAAAACGACATTTGTTGTTAGCTTAGCTGTTACTATAGGAAACTTTGGAGAGTTCTAGCACTATCATTTTTTCAGCAATTTTTTCCAGAGAAGGAAGTTGCACCTCTCCAGGACATGTTGGGCTTGGTAGTGGTTCCGCTGCCTGGGGACGAGGATCCAAATCTCGAGTCCGGGGGATGAACAGAACATCACGAAGCTCTTGGAAATTTGGATGAATGATCGTTCAGTTTCTATAGATGAATTCAAACAATCTCAGGAGTCGGACACTGTGCATGGATGTGCATGGTTCCATGTTGTTCAAAAAGAAATAGCTTCTTTGTGGTCGCAACAGGAATTTCTGCTGGAGAAGCCTTTGCAGCAACTCTACATAGCAGAAGCCAGTCAGTCGAAGGCGCTTCGGGATTCAAATGACAAAAACCAAATCGTCTAAATTGCAAGTATGGGTTACGGGTGAAGTGTGAAGGTCAACTTGATCAAATCATATCACTTCCAAAAGATTCATCATTATCAGCACTACTCTCACAGGTGGGGCTGGGTTTCAGCTCATGATTTTGTTTTTGAACTGATGGATTGGCTGTCAGTTTAGCACGCTGGATGGGAAAGTGCTGGAAGAGGCCATAGCAGGCCGATGGGGGTGGCAACTGCGTTTTGTATCCGGGATGTGCCGATCGATGGGTTATTGGTCGTGTACTTCTACACAAACATGGGTTATTGGTCGTGTACTTCTACAAGAAACAAACAGGGAGAAACTATAGTTGTGATGTTTCCATTGAAATGAAATGAGTGAGAAACTCATGAATTGGATTAATTGGTGTTTTTTTTGTTTAGCACTTCTACATCCATGGATATTGTAGAAGGCTTGAGGGTAAAGGATAACCCCCGAATCACCTGCCAGGCGGTGACATGGCCTTTGTCAGTCAGGCTGGAGTGAAGTCTCCAAAGCACGATCTACGTATCGATGATGGAGAAAAAACATATTTCTACCCAGATGAACTCTCATCCAAAGAAAAATGTCATGAAATTTTATGAAAAACAAATGAAATATAATGAAAATGAATATATAATCATGATATATATATATATATATGTATATTATATATATAATGATACGTGAAAAGACTTTGAGGACGTATCCTGGTAGCCACCGTTTGCTTAAACAACATCTACCGAATCCACCTCAGGCACTGCCACCAGATGTGAATCGATTGGCACTCTTCCCCAGCATACAGGTGCTGTTTGTGCCGTGTGTTGATGTCGAATTGGAAGTATTCCTAGTTGAACTCAGAGAAAAATGAATTATATGATATTATTACTGTAGATATACATGTGACTGTATGTGAAAAAAACGTCTATATCCACATATGCTCGCTGCAATTTACTTTTGCTATGTCTATGTTACTTTATTTTGAGATTAGACTATAGTTCTTGAAAGTTGATCTCTAAGCCTCACAGTTCTTTGTCAAACATGCAAGAAAAGATCCAATGGAAGAAGTGGCAAACCTAAATCTTACATCCCACCAAGGCGGCCAAGGCCTAACATCTATCCAACCTAAGTTTGAATTTGATGGTTGCAACCGGTTAGAAGATGAAATATTGGGCTTACGAACCGGTTTGGAAGCAACATGTTGATTTGGGGATAATTCGAGATGATTGGGATATCATTGATTTTCTTTCGTCCAGGAGCAGCAGGACTTTGGATTTGATTTGGCGAAGCTTGAGACACAGGCCTTGAGAAGTGGATGGAAATGGGTGTTTCCTGAAATTGTGGTACCCCAAATCATCCATTTAATGAGATTTCCATTATAAATTATCCATTTTGGGGTATCCCTATTTTTGGAAACACCCAAATCATGACATTTGACACAAAACTTGTAGCAAACTTCATCACCGAAGCTATGAATCACCATAGCATCAAACCCTGCAAGGTGCCGACCGATGGTCCATGGCCAGCAGCGAAGTTGATGAAGAAACTGGTGACTTTGGGACCAGATGCCTGGAACTCAGGGAAATACACTGGGGATAGACTGGGGATGAATGGATATTTTGTATTATTTTGTGAAATATCTTGTGATACTGAGTTTGATACTGTTTTTTTTTCATGTTTAGAATCTCAAAGATGTTGGATATGGACTTGATGCTCGAAAAAACTTTGAAAAAAATGAACGTCAAAAATGGAATCATTCTATCAGATTTCCAGTTTTCATGTTTTCCAAAGATCCAGGCTGGAGATGGTGCTCACACTTGGGCTGTACTGATTTTGAGCGATGCCATGGCACCAGCGATGAAGTGCCACTTGGAGATCTTGGCCAAGGCAAGTTGATGGTGCAACAGGGTTCTGTTTTTTGTATATATAATATATCATACTTTAGAAGTATATCACAATGTTTTTTCACAGGCTTTATCAGTTTATCATGTCATTTGTCACTGTTTTGGTTTACCCTATTGTTTACTAAGTTTACACATCTTAAGTGCTAACTTCAGGCTCGGGAGAGGCTGGAGACACGAGGCTACTGCGTTGGGGCGACCCGAGTTGAAATGCCATGAGAAATTTGTTGTGAATCCCCGTTTTGTTTTTTGTACGAATATTTCTGTAGACTGTGGATGATATTTGCATCACTGAGGCAAAATATATACTGATGTACTTTTGTCAGCAAGAAGGAGATGACCGATCATGACTACCGTATGATGGTTTCATGCATGTCCCAGTCTGATGAAGGTGTTTTCTCTGTTTAAAAGACACCTAGTTTCCGATAATGTGCCTACCTCGTTTGATGAATATCAGGGGTTGTGGTTCCAACACATTTTTAGAATACAGTAAATAGATTTGGAACACCGGAAATTGCAAACTCCCAAACTACTCCTTAGCCTGTTCGACAATATTTTGTTCCGATATTTTGTTTTCATGGCTTCACTAGTCTGTAAGGTCATTGGCATGTGGCTCTCGTATCTCGGACTGGATGTGGATGAAACTTGATGTTGCCGGGAGAAGTCAGGATGATGGGCTGGTGCAGAAGGCGTTTAAAGGCAAACAACTCGTGTTCGTAGGTTGAGATTTTTGCATACACAGCAGTTTTTCTTGCCTTGAAGCAAGTTCCTGTGAATGTGAATGTGAGAGATGGTCGCACTGCGTGCCTTGCAGGTATGCAGTATTCAGTATTAAACGACTCATATTATGATCCTTTCGTACATAATCAATTACAAGTAATTTGGGAACATATGTCACATGCACGTACACAAACCGCTACACGCATTGTCATACCGATCAAACCCAACGGCGCAAAGCCACATTCTGAACTCCAAACAAGACTTCCGCGATGTGGCATTCCTTTTTTGGATACCCTTTCCAAAGGTGAAATCTTACACAGATGTGACAGATGTTCTTTGTAGAAAGAACATCTCCTTGTTTTATTTCTTCCTCTTGGAGTCCCCCAGAGCCCGAGGCCTTGGAATGTCAAGCTGCCATGGTTGATGCGTACGTGGTTTCGGTTTCCCGGTTGATGCGTCTCCTTGCGCCAGGAGAGTAAGTTGAAAGGTTGCGAACTGTGAGCAACCTCAGCGGTGGATGCAAGGGGATGCACAAGATTTCAAGCTAGGATCACAAACCATTTGAGTCGATGTATCGTGGTTATACACAGATTTGTGTAGACTCTGCATAGACTTTCAAGATTTGGTTGTTGCAAATTACCCATTTGAATACAAGAGTCTCCTAAAATACATCGAGATCCGTAGTTTTTGGCATGAACTTTCATGATCATGCATGGTTGTCCCACTCGACAATGACTTCAATTCGAAGGCTTTCTGAAAATATCTGAAAATGCGATTGCTAAGGAGCAAAGACTTCCGCACCCGCGCAGCGAAGCTCATGGTGTGGCCGTCTAGACGGTACGGGTGAAGCATGGACAGGTGAAATGAGAACAAGCCATGGCACCAGGATCCTCGTTACCCAGCAGGAAGTCTTCTGAATCCACTCATTCTTCATCAATCATGTCACCATGTCCAGAGCCAAAGCTGGGATCATGTGAGGTGTCAGCGGAAGAGCTTGCCATGGTGAGCACGTGGGAAATGGAGCAAGAGGGGCCGTCCCCCCAGACTATTTTTCACCCGGACCTGTGCATGTGTGTTCAGAATGACGTAATTCTACACCAGTTGTACCCATTGTGGTAGATTCCGGTACATCATTGATGAAAGATAATGAAAGGGTTTGAATCTTCAGAATTGCGCATCAACAGTATCAATATGTATCAATGTACCGTTTGCCAAGGAAGCAGAGTGCAGCCCAGGCAGGTCCGTGGTGAGTTTTCCGAAGCTGCTTGGTGACTTGAAATCTCTTGAAATTGATGGTTACTGTATTGAAGATGGATGCCGGGTTGGAGTTCACTTGAGCACTTTTTGTTGCAGTATCCCATGTTCGGGTTAAAACCAGTGGCAAAACAGGAAACAAGGATGACTACTAGTTGCTGTAGAATTTCACCTGTTCAAAGGTTTTTTTGGTACAGTCTCCATCTCTTGGGATGGAGGTAATGAAAGAGTCCAGAAAGAAGGATTGCAGTGGTTGGTTAGTCTTCTGGTTTTATGGAAAACACAGAGCCAATCTGTTACCAACGGGAAAATTGCCAAGAAAATGATTGACTTGGAGATTTGCCTTAATTTGAATTGGCCAATGACGAACGAACCGCAACTTTCGGCTAAGCATTGCTCCCAACTTGCGGCCTATTTCGGCCACACTTTGGGTTGCCGGATACTGTCCTCATTCATGCTTACACGCTTTACTTTGACATTCAAATCTGAATAGCCAATTCAGCTGCTAGAGTGCTCAACTCCAAAACAATTCTTTCAGCATTACCATCCCAATGATAGCAACTTAAATATTCAATTCTGGAAATTTCTGGAAGACTTTTAGATGGAACACTATTGGATACTTTTGGAATATTTTTAAACGTTTGTTTTGCGTACCTCGTGTGATCACGTTTGGTGCGTTCGAAGCTCAGACCTTGTGGACTTGCTGGAGCTGTAAGAAGATTCAACTTGCTATGAGGAAGACCATCACACTGTAAAGACATGTTTGAAGTTTAAATCAACAATTTTTGCAACATGAGATGTAAACACTTTAGTTGAAAACACATTTTCAGCAAGGGAGTTTCATTTGATAATTTGCAAGTCAAAGCTTTACTTGGTTTCTTTTAAAATATCATGCACCGGTATGGTAGGATTGTATAGCTCAAGCTCGCTGATCCACCGAGGCGAAGCGAAGAAAAAGCATGGCCTTGTACCAGGCTGGTGGAGGGCTCAATGCTGAAGCCATTGCTCGGCTTCGTGGTCGCCAGGCAGGGCACACGTTGAATTGTTTTGATTCGTTTCAATCGATTATGGCCAGGTTGTGTGTGTGTTTTTCAATTTTTTTAAATATGTTCAAATCTTTGTTATTGATGAACTATCTATGGGAACAGATCGATTTAGTTTCAGGCACTGTGAATATAGTCTACCATCAATCCTTGTAACCAAAAGCTTCGCTGCCCAACAAACAGTTGCACGGAAACAGCACAGGCATGGCCTATTGGTTTGTGAGAAGTTCCCCCCGCCAAGTCCACAGAGTCCAAAAAACCGTACGAATCAAGACACGATAAACAGAATGGCTCCATTTCAGGAATCAACTTGCAGTAGAACTTGGTTTCATGTTTTTGTTTAAGGATACTGGTGAACATGATTCCAATCTTAAATAATCTACCTCAAACAATGCTTGGCGAAGGCAGCAACACCTCAGACACCCAGCACTGCCTCTGCCAACTCTGAGGACTTGATCCATGTGATGATTGGGGATCATAATGAGGATATATGAGGATGAGGATGATGAATAAAATGATGAAATGATTGGATATGTGTGTTTTTTCATTGTTTTAATGTGTTTACATCTTGAGTCATGTTGATATGTTGATGATGATACATAATTTTGATGGTGAACTTGTGAACTATGATCTTGGATGTGTTTACATCTTTCTTATGCCCCAGATAGTTGGAAGATGGTTCTAGGTGGGTGCATTTAACTCAAATATTTCGAAGGTGTCCTTGTTGACTGCGAGATGGCCCCGTCAGTGGATTGGATGACAGCTCCATTGCTACAAATAACCTACAATTCCCCCATGGTGTTTTCATTAATGATAAACGCATTTAGCCATCATAGTGTGTGGGCCAGTTTGTTGCTTGTTTTTCCCCACCTGTCAGGTGAGGGTTGTTAGACTTTATGTGAGCTGTCCTCCTCCTTCTTCTCCTCCTCCTCCTCCTCCTCTTCCGCCTCGTCCTTCTCCTGCCTCTGCACCTCGTTGTCTATCTGTTGCGTCCATGTGATGTGCCGGACCTCAACTGCGATTCT
>DF244334.1:0-28155 GCA_000507305.1 Breviolum minutum Mf 1.05b.01 | reverse complement strand
TCGTCTTTTTTGAGCACTCCGCATACTAAATGCATCATTTGAGTCAACCTTAGAAATTAGAGATGGAAAATGATGAATGTAGCGTTCAGTTGCTGTTCCACACTGAGGTGGGCCCACTGGTCAAGTGCATGCTGCGTTTAGCTTGTGTTTTACTTTACTAGGGTCGCTTTAAGTTGCATCGCTCGGAGGAAGTGGTCAGTCTGCGTGAGTATTTTGGTGACTTTTTGCATACACTTTTGCAGTTCATGTATCATGTCAGTGTTGGTCTCTGTGACAAGTATTGGGTTCCATTGCTCTTCGTTCCGCGCGTACATTGCAAAGTGATTCAAAAAAGTGGCACAGAACACTGCTTCTTTCTGCTCCTTGCCATGCAGATTGGGCTGATCTAATGGACATTTGCAGACTTTTGAGTTTAATGGCGTTCGCGAGTGGAGTAGGCGGAACAAAAAGAGACGACAAAGATATGATATAGGATGTCTTGCAATTAGCAAAGAGTTTAGTAGCTTCTGCGCGAGTCCATTGGAAAGTTCTCTGCAAAACCAGACTCAAGCACAACTCTTGTTGCTGCCCTGCCATGCAGATTGGACATATCCAGCAATCATTCCAATTGTTTGGGTTATATTGGTGTCCGTGCCGCGTGTACATTGCAAAGTGCTGCAAACAAGTNGTACATTGCAAAGTGCTGCAAAACAAGTGAAACAGAACACTGCTTCTTTCTGCTCATTACCATGCAGACTGGACTGATCGAATGGAAATTTGCAGACTTTTGAGTCTAGTGGCGTGCGCGATTAGAGTGGACGGAGCTTTGAAGATGACAGAGTGATGGTTAATGATATCTTGCAAATAGCAGAGTTCAGCGTTTAGTAAAGCTTCTGCGCAATTCCATTGGGAAGTGCTGTGCAAAACTAGACTGAAGCACAACTCTCCTTGCTGCCCTGCCATGCAGATTGGACATATCCAGGGATAATTTCGAAGGTTCGAGTTATATAGTCTCCGTGCCGCGATTACATTGCAAAGTGCAGCAACAAATTGAGACAGAACACTGCTTCTTCCTGCTTACCATGCAGAATGAACTGATCCAATGAAATTTTGCAAATTTTGAAGAATTTTGGGTCTACTGGCGTGTGCGTTTAGATTGGGCAGAACCATAAGAGATGACAAAGAGACAAAGAGATGACATATTGAATCCTGCGTTTACATTGGGGAGTCTGAAAAGAGACGGACGAGTGATGACTTTGTCGTTTCGCTGTAATGATCCCATGCTTGAGTCTGTCATAACTCCACTCACACATTACATGGTTGTGTCTTCGACCTGCCAGAATCAGCTTTCACTTCTGTTTCGATTGGAATTTAGAGGTTGCCTCTGATGGAAGCCTGCGGTAGTTGGACAGCGTTTTCTTTTTGGGATGGTCTGGTGAAAATTCTGCACTCAATTAGCTTAGTTCATTTCGAGTCTCCAGTAGTTGACCGGCTATGCTTCGCGCTCGCTCGGCAATGCAGGAAAAAAAATGCGGTAGTTGGACAGCGTGGACGGTGTAGGTGACCACCCACCAAAATCTCTCAGTATTTTGGCTCAAGAAGTATTAGAGGGCAGGTACACGAGACTTGGTTCTAGGTGTGGAGTGCCGCTTCATTTGTGTCAATACGAAGGCAAACTTTGTCTTTCAAAGATTGGCTAAGAGGTGGAATGAGTCGCGTCATTCCCCTTTGGAACATCAAATCCACATTGGAATGTCCATGAAGGCCTGGCGCTCGTAGCTGGTTGCTTCGAGGGCCGATGATGATTGGAAACGCAGCTCGTGGTGAGTGGTATCAATTGTCAATCATGCATGAACGTGTAGTGAAGTCACATGGAATAGCAGGTTGGTGTAGTATTCCCAGCCAGCCGCCATTGCACTTGGCTTGCATCCATTGGGATCAAAGAACATGTGCGTTTTACTGAAGCTGCAGCCCGCGAACGACTATGCATCATCTCGGAAGTTAATTTTTTTGGGTTTTTGCTGAACGATCTCTAAGTTGATTTTTTTGGTTTTTGCTGAACGATCTCTGTGGAACATCTTGATTTACTTTGTGGAATTCGATGGAGTGTTTTGTGTCTTCTTGACTTTGCAGTTTTTGTCTTCTTCTTACTTTTTTTTTGAAAATAGAAAGGTTTTTGCGAATTGTTCTTTTGCGTTGATTGATTTGAGCGAACCACATACATTGGTTCCTTGCAGCACCACTTCAAAAAAAAACATATTCAGGTGGAAGCGATGCGTTGGGGCCAGAGGCCCAGCTTGCGATGCTTCTTGAGCCTGACGTCAGTGACGGCTCAGTGACGGCTTGTTGCGCTACATCAATGGTGCACAAAGGAAAGGAGGATCGGCGCAGAGAAGCCATTGGGTTCGAGATACCGGTGACAAGAGGCGCATTCGATCAAGGAGAAGGAAGCACCGATGACATAAAGTGTCACATAACGATAAACAACACTGGCCGTAAAGTCCTGTGAAACACGGGTCATAATGTACAAACGCCGGAAAGTATCCATGGAAGAAAGACATGGACATAACATCGGCATCAGCTGGCTGGCTGCTCATGACGAATACTGGCAGGGAGGTGTTAGGCAGGAGCAGATCATGTTTTTGTGATCACTAAGCGGTAGTTGTCAGATCTGGCTTAGTGATCACAAAAACAATGCGAATAATTTTTGGTCATGATTAGATAGATTGGCGAGGGTACAACTGGATCTATGAGGACATATGGATCTACATTCTTATGGCGCGGAACTCAAAAAAAGTAAGGTAGGTAGAACTTAGGTAGCTTTGTTTCACATCCGTTTCACCCTTTTCACCAGGTTGCAAAATTAGCAGATACATTTTTGGAGATTGCAAAATCCGGTGTTGTGTTGGTTTGTGTTTGTTATGTTTTGGTTTTGCTGAGGCATTCCCAGAAAGTATCTTTTCGCACATTCCCCATCACTGAATAGGAGGAAAACAGTTTGTTGCACAGGACCCAAACTTGACCGCACGTGCTTCATCGTTTCGCAGCTTTGATGGCAAAAAACACTTAGCGGTAATTGTGTAGTGTCGTTTAAAGACATTTTTGCGTAATGTAAAGATGGTCTGAAACTTGTTGTCCCCCTTCCCGGAAACCCGACATTGGCTGGTAGCTTCACGCGTTCCACCTTTTGGGTTGTCATTCTCGGCTGCAATTCTTTCCATATTTCTTTTTTCTGGTTCTGTGCTAATTTACTTTTGTCAGTTAGACCATTTAATTTTTGTTTGTACGGCTGTATAGCAGTATAGCATTTTGGCCGCAAACTTCTTCGGCATGTATGTATAGTACTTTGTTTTGCTTTTGTCCCACGCAGACTAAAAAGGCATTCTGCCCGGACACTGATCTCGGTAACCCAAGCTGCATTCAGACAAACAAGATGTCGCTGCTTGAATTTCGAGTTTGCTCACGGACCAGGGACCATAAAATGTGCAGCAGTTGTGGCTGACAGGGCCCGTTACCAATTTCAGGCTTACTAAAGCTAAAGGGAATAAGTTTTGCCTGTGGGGTGGCCACAACAAAAAGCGGCAGTGGATTGGTTTCCAACCGCATGGCATCTTGCCACAAAACTAAAGCAACCTGGTCACACAAAAGTGGAACTCGCAAACTTATGCAAATTCCGTGTTGTCTGCGTTTGCTGGTATTGCGGTAGCCTGGAGAGTGGTGCAAAACACTGCTGTATACTGCTCCATGGGCTGCATCGTGGATTTGACCATTTGATTTTGAGTGCGGCCGTTGCATGCGTTTTACATTCCTTTGAATTTTATTTTCATGTGTTTCACCATGAACAAGTCACGTTTTTGGGCGGGTGGCTTCTGCCTGCTCCTGTGCGGTTTGTGGTTTTCCGTGTGGTTGTTCCTATTTGCCTGGTTGGTCTGTTCTTTTCTGTTTGTTTTTTTTAAAGTCCATGTGTTGTAATCGTGTTTGTTTTCACGGACTTCAGTGCCGTGAACCAAGGCGAGCAGGATGAACAAACAAAAACATTTTTGTGACACTTTTTTTTGGGAGCGGTTGTGGTAATGATAGCGTGAAGTTGTTGATTGTTACATTTTTTTTGTCAGGTGTCGCGTGGTGAATTTATCTTTATTTGTATTTTTGTCAGGTGAGTTGTTTGTTTGCCAGTACGACATCCCTGCATTTTGTTGGAATGTTTTTTTCCGTTTTTGATTGAATTTGTTTGAAAAACTTAGTCACTGATTGAAATATAAATTTGAGTTTGTGAGGTTTCACGAATTGAGATTTGTTTTTTGGGACACGATTGCAATCAGCTTTCGTGGGGTGGCACCTACAAATCTCCGAGTTGTCAGTTGTCCATAATTTTTCATGTACTTATTTCTGCCCATTGGACTGTTGGAAGTTGCACAATACATGAGACGAAAAACGATTTTTGTGGAAACAAACATTTTCTGGTTTTCTGCCAAAAGGGGGGCCAAACCAAATCAAAAACACACATGAATGAAGGTGTTGCTTTCTTGAGCTGCGATGTTTGCCAGTTTAATGATTCGGATCGCGGATACGACTGAAAACAAAACTCCAAATGGGAAAAACAACCACGGCAGCACCACCATCAGCAACAACAACAGCAGCAACAGCAACTGCAACAGCGACAACAGCAAGAGCGATAGCCAATGGCAAAAGCACAACCACAACCATAACCACAAAGACGACAACATCACGACGACAAACACGAATCAGCGAAATCAGTCTGACCACCACAACAATACCAACAAGACAACAGTTCAAAAACAACTCAAAACACAAACATTAAATTTACAACAAGATGCTGCACGGTGGGCCATATTGGCACCACAGTCGACACTGACTCGCAACGCATAATTCAGTCAACAAACGGCAAGCAAGACTTACCTAGATTTCAAACCGCCGGAGATAGTAGGCATGTCGTTGGATGCATGGTTTCAATGCTGGACTCGGTCCGAAAAATCCTCAGAGGACCGCCTTTGGATGTGGACCTGGGTGAGGTGAACGGTTGTTTTCTTTTGCCTGACATTCCAGGACAAGGTTTGGCTGACCGAACAGCTCAAATTTACCAGAGAACAGTAGCTCTTTTGCATTTGGGAAACCTTTGGACATGTGACGCTGACATGGTGATCGAGTGGAAGGACATCAAGAGTGCTGTGTTTACGAACAATTGAACACATTGAACAAAGAAAGTGAATAACAGTCTCAGTTTCACATAAAGAAAGTGTTGGTTACCTTTCAGCCTGACCAACCAGCTCATTGAGGCTTGATAAAAAGTCAATACAGTGTGAGCAACTGGATGCTGAGAACAAGAGCTTGCAGGCGGAAGTTCATAGCTGTCGTAGCTCCAAACTTTCAAAGCGAAGAAGCAATGGCTTACTGATAAATGTTTTTTGGATGGAAATTCCTAGTACAGTAAATGCAGTTTGTGAACCACTCGGGGTCAACTCAGCGGGCAAGAGAGACAAACACGCTTCAACTTGTATTGAATTGAGATCAGAGATTCAGGGGCTTTGCACAGAGTGTAGGCCAAAACCATATATAAAATTTGGTGGTGTCCTTTCATCCAAAAATGACAACCATTTTGTGCAGAAAGTCACTGACTTTGTGGGGATATCCGTTGATTTGTTGGATGAGGCACGTCTCGTTCAAGAGGTGCGGGGCCCATACATTTTACATGGATGATACCATAGCGATGCCATGGGTGGAGCATCCTGGTGAAATTAGCTAAGCTCATGCAACTCCTAAGTTTGTTGGTTGGTCTCACCCAAATCCACTCTTTTCCAGGAACCATCTGGCTTGCAACGGCAGCTAGAAGAACAGCGGGCCATACACAATGAGGTCAAGTGATGGTGAACGGTACTGATGGCAAACTCCGTGATTTTGAACATGGTTTGAAAGTGATGCAGACTTGGTTTGCTCAGTTCGAAACTACCCTTTCAAGTTGAGGATTGTTCAAAGCAGGGGGGATGCTATATTTCAATCATTGCTCAGTAAAGAAAGGGTTGGGTTTTAAAGTTCCCCCAAAGCCTTACAAAACCATCGATCATCTGTTTTTTCTTGTTTGAAGATCCATGTTTTGATCCTTTGCGAAGCTGCTGATATAGGAGCTCCAGGCTTTGCAAGAAGCGCATGGCCTGGAACTGGAGCGCCTGCGTGAGGAATTGGGCCGAGAACGTGAGTTGCATCGCGAGGTTTGGAGTTGCCATAGGAATCTGGCCAAAATGACCATGCGACTGAGACCAATTACCAGACACCATGCTATTTTCACATCATGTTTTTTGAAAACTGTGGCCCTTTGTTCTCCATCCATTTCTTTGATGGTGTATGCCAGGCCTCAGGTTTCAAAGTTGATGCATCTAACAGTTTGTCGTTTTGGTGAAGGCTTCTCGTTTGCTTCATGGCTTGCAAGGGCAGAGGGATGAAAAGGCTGGGAGCTGCTTGGGATGTTAGGGCTGGCGGGCGAAAACGACATGATCCCCATTTGTCCATTGGTGCTGCAGAGCGCCGACTCGTTACATTTGTTGTAGATGTTGTTTGCAAGGGAAGTACTGTATAATATCCACATGAGGAAGGCAGTGCAACTGCTTTTTCACTCAGTTGTATGCTCGAAGTAGCAACACTCGGACCCTTTTTTGGATTGTAGCAATGGGAAGACCGTTTTGGATTGTAGCAACTATGTGTTCAACACTTCTACTTCAGAAGTTTGATAAGACCGGATTCCAAACTCAACAGTTGAAAGCTCCAACCATTGTCCGGAAAAAGGTCCGGGACCTGCAAGAAGAGCTGCGGAATTTGAGTGATGGATTGGCTCAGAAGGCACACAGCTTGCTCGGTCGGAAGTCTGGAATGTTGGAGCGAGTGTTGTTAAGACATTTTGAGAGATTGATTGAGTTTGGTTGAATGAAACCATGCCATGTACCCAAACGCTTCTTGCACCCTGCACATGTCTCAGTTCTGGCAGGAAGAGGACATGCTGAACATTCAGTTCAGCATGGCTGAATTGCAGAATCGGTGCTTAGACCAGGGTGTCGGGACCTTAATGTCATAGTTTCATGGCTTCAAAAGTAAGAAGCTGGTTTTGATGGCTGGCGCTACTCTGGGGCTCTTGGCCTTCCCGTTTCTGTTTTGACGGAGGTTTTCAGCCGCAAGTCCGTAGACAACGTATACAGATAAAAAGCCCTCACACTCACACATGGTTTTCTAGCCCACACAAGCAAATGCTGCAAGTTTCTAGAACACAAGTGGATGGGTTTTATTTTCTGATATTTACCCAGTTGTGAATTGATGGTTTGGAGATACCAAGATGTGAAATCGGGGAATCCTCCAATTCCACAAAGCCAAACCACCAAGTAACAGTATATTAAAGATGCCCAAAGGCTACCTATCATCCTAACTTCGAACAACGGATCTCGGCCGTGACTTCCCGCCATGCTGACGGTCAGTAGCCTCAGCGGCCGCAGCCTGACGCTGCAGCCAACTGACGAAGCGCTGCACAGCATTGTGGCACGAGCTTTGGAGCAACCCAGCACCAGAACCAGGTGCGCTCTCGGATTCCTTTTTGAAAGAGTCTGCCACATCAGCCACATCTCCTTTTCCCAACTCATAGAATTGCTGTATGACAGCATTGTATAGAAACTCCATGAGAAGCTGATACTATTGCCTGCCATGTCAATTTGTCTTTAGTCTCCCACTTTCCTTCCAACTGCTTTGACTTATGTTCCAAACCATTGAAATTCATCCGCTTGCTTCTGTCAGACTGATCTTCGGTGGCTCCATTGTTGCGCACAATACGACCTGGGAGGACTGGTGTTTTAGCCATGTGTTTCATGGCTCTGCCGGTGAAACCTCCAACAGCTGAAGGAGTTGGGTCGACCCTCTGAATTGGAGGTTGTGACCCTTCCTGCCGTGACGGAGTGGACGGCCCAGCTTTTCCATGCAGTGCAACGGGGAGATGCCCTTTGGATGAAAAAGGGGAATGGGGTCGATGGTTAGAACGGTATGTTTTTTTTCCAAATCAAACAGAGAAAATGAAGGGAATGAAGGTGAAGAACTTCATAAAAAGCTATAATAGCCAATAGCTGTTTCAAGCTTTCATTTTTGGAACTTATCTTGCCCAAAGTTGGTTACTTTCCCCAATGATGATCTTTCCTACAAATGCATCAACATCCAACTTGGGTCGATGCATAGGGTGCAGGAAAATGGATTGATGCCTAAATCTGAGGCTCGTGAGGTTGAAGCGATCCTATTGAAGTGCCAGGCTGGAAATCTGCGCCGTTTCTTGAGGTTTGAGAGTCTTCATGACAAAATACCTACAGTATACCTTCTAAAAGAAGAACAGATGGGTGCAACTTCTTGCAATCTTTGCCCTTCGCTGTCAGGATCCGAATTGTCAGGATGTAAGGGGGAATTGGGTCTTTCTGAAAGCCAGTGCTACACCATGCTGCAAAAACGACATCCTTCGTTTATTGCACGAAGCTGCAGCGGACGTTAGAGTCTCCGACCGTTCAGGGCGCACAGCGCTGCATGCGGTGGCCAGTCGCGACGAGGGTGAAGTGGTCCGCTTCCTCCTGGATTGCCGTGCTGAACTCAATGCGGCAGACACGTTGGGATGTAGCGCCTTACACGTTGCTGCCCTGAGGGATTGTGGTGAGGCAGCCCAGGTGTTGTTGGAGTCGGGTGCCAGCAAGGATATGGTGGATAGAAAAGGATTTTCTCCGTTGTACACTGCAGCGGAGAAGGGCAACCTTGGGGTCTTGTTTGTCTTGTTGAAGGCTCGTGCAGACACTGAAAAAGTGGATTCCAATGGTTTGAGTCCTTTGCATGCAGCCGCAGCACGGGGCCGCCTGCCAGTGGTCATTGATCTGGTGTCTCATGCTGCCGACATGAACAAGGCATGTCACAATGGCATCACACCAGTCCATGCAGCTTGTGATCGGGGACACACCCAGATCGTCAACGTCTTGATCCAGAGTCGTGCCGACTTGGATCTAGGAGATGTTTTTGGAAGCAGCCCCTTGCATGCCGCTGCTGCCTCTGGTCATGCCCGATTGGTTCGCCTGCTGATTGAAGGACGTGCTAATCTTCACAGGGGAAATGTCCACGATGTCAGCCCCCTGCATGTTGCAGCAGCGCAGGGTCATCTAGAAATTGTAAGTCTCTTGCTGCTTTCCGGGGCTGAGAAGGACAGAGGAAACTTTTCCGGTGCAACCCCCTTGAGGGGAGCTGCTGAACAAGGGCAACTTGCAGTTGTCCGCTTCTTGCTACAGTCGAGAGCCGATAGCACTATCAGCGACACAAGCAACATCACAGCTCTGCATGCAGCCGCTTTGCAAGGCCATGGGCCCATTGCAGAACTTTTGGTACAATCCAATTCGGATGTAAACTGGGCAAGTTGTGATGGAGTCACTCCATTGTATGGAGCGGCAGTACGGGGTGATGTGCATTTGGTGAAATATTTGCTGGATTGCAGAGCAGATCCCAACCAGGGGAATGTCAAAAAAGACATGCCCTTGCATGCTGCATCAGCTTTGTCTCAAGGTCAAGTGGTGGAGTGTTTGTTAGATGCTGCAGCAGAAGTGAACGCTGTAAACAGTCGTGGCTTTTCTCCGTTGAACACTGCCGCAAGTTTGGGACGTGTAGAGGCAGCACGTGTTCTGGTCAATGCAGGTGCTAGGAAGGAGCTTCCAAATAATTCAGGCCTAACACCTCTGTCAAACGCTGCAGCGCAAGGAAATATGGAGATAATTTGCTTGCTAGTTGAAGCAGATCAAGTCTTGCAGGGTAGCACAAGCAACAATGGAGGAGCGGTACGTGCTCGTTGTGATGAGGTTGGGCACGAGGTGGACAGGAAGAAGCTGTTTGACAGTGCGGTCGTCACAGCAGAGGAAGTTGGAGCAGGGGGCCTGCAATGAGACCTTTGTGCAGTGACAACCGGAGGCTTTGCTGCTTGAAGAAATTGAAACAGCTTACTCGAGCCTGTGTGGCAAGGAAAAAGGATGGAACAGCATGGCTTGCATTGATACCTTGACTTGACACTGCATCATTCTCCTCTCAGAGTCAATGGTTCCGTGTGCTCTGAGGTTCTCGTTGAGGAGAATGCGGATGCCTTCCAGAAAGCATCGGAAGAGCTTGCTGAGAAGGAAGAGGCCGGAGATGCGTTGTTTCCAAAAGTCAATGGATGTATGGGCATGCTGTTGGTGTGCCTTCTCCCAGCTCACGCGGGGTCTTTCTTGTGCCATGCGACACTTCAAACCTGCTAGGCCCTGGAAAATGCAATCCAAAAGCAGCAGGAGCTGATGCAATGACTAAGACCATTATTTTGTTGTACCTTCAAGCCACCAAAATGAGTGTAGTATCACATGCTGTTCCATCAATGCCAGGAGCTCATTGCCCAGATGAACTTAGTGTCAGGGGAGCTGCAGGGACAGGTGCTTGGGACTTCCCCTTTATTGTTAGCAAAAGCATGGCGCTTTTGATGTTGCTAAGCAAGTTTCACGGATGTCACTTCATATCACTCCTCCCTCCCTCAACACGTGACCTGGATACAACATGCAGATTCGCTGATTAGCATGGCTACTGACATCCCGGTGGCCAGGTCACTCAACTCACCAAGGAGCTTGAGCTCAGCAAGGTGAAGTCTGTGATTTGAGTACTTTTGCAATCTTGATCCGGGACCTTTTTTTGAAAACTCCAGCTTAGGCTTAGGCATGTCGGCATGTTGCATAAGAGGATGACGTAGCTTTGTATGAATGGATGAAGATGTTTTGCACAGGTAGTGCCCCGTTTTCAGCTGTTTGTTCTTCCTCACCGTGCAGGCATCGAAAGAGCAGGTGCAAGCAGCTGTGTCAAGGTTGGTTCGTCGGAACAAGGGCATTTCCATCTCACAATGCATTATAGAAAGCATCAGAAAACCCCTGGCAACCATCCAGAGTCGCAAAGTCCTGAAATTGTTGAATGTTGTCCTGCAGGCTTGAAGCAGAGAAGTCTGTCTTAGTCGCAGAAGTGCAACAAGTCCGTTCGAAGGCTATCTGATGCTAACATACATTTCTACTGGCATGTCTACCAAAAGCTTCTCTTGAATTCATCGCAAAAAAAGACAGCTCCAGATGTGGTGTACAATCCAAAGCATCAAGTTTCATGACACCGAGATCAAAGTAGATAAAGACAATTCCCATCATCCAGGTTATTGCAGGGCCATCATAAATCAATATTGGGCAATACTGTACATGTACTTTGCATGGCTCAAGTATGTGAATCTGCCTTTGTGAGGCTGCCACTGATCAGGAGGCACTTGGTGAAAAGATGCGGCAGCAGGCAGCGAAGGGCTGGGACAACGACTGGCTGACCGGGAAGTTGCCATTGTTTTATGGAAAATACCAGGAAGCAGAAGCTCAAAAGAAGTTTGAGGAGTTCAAACAGGAGATTTGCGGCTGCTTTGTGGAAGGTGGTAATCCCCTCAAGCTTAAGCATTGAAATGTTCAGGGGCTGAAGAGCTGATTTGCACAGGACCTCATGCAGTTGAACAACTGCAAGGAGTCGGGCTTTTGGGAAGCCTCAGTGGTGAGTTTCGAGGATGGCTACCAGAAGCGTTTATGTTGATAATGATGATAATGTTTGTCTTTACTTTGCAGCAAACACTATCAATTCCTTCAAAATAAAAGGTAGGATCCACCAGTTTTTCGGCTGTTGACTTGTGTTTTTGATCCTGCTGGGGCCCCCATTGGAGGACTTTGAGCTTGGTCAGGACGGGTTGGGCCGCGGAGATCAATGGTTTGGTCCATGTCACCCAAACCCAATGCAGCCAGCCTTGGCTGCACTAAGTTTTCTTGAGGGATGTTGATTTGTGAAGTTAGTCGAGAGTCAAGAGGTTGCTTTGAAGATGCTTATTTTTTTGCGAAATGGACTGTCAAGATCACCTAGTGTCTTGCAGTGTCTTGTCAGTCTATATGATGAAATGTCCAGGAGGCCTTCAAGTCTTGTTGCTTGGCAGAATTGGCCCAAACCCTTGCGGGTTCTGAGGAAGAGCGGTGCCTACACGGATCAGACTGCTGCAATTGCATACTGTTGCTACTGATGCTTAGATTTGATTTGTTCCTTGTATTTTTGTCACGACATCTTACCAAATTCCCACTTTGTTTTCCCTTTTCAGTGACTTTTGAATCCTTTGAAGACTAGAAGTTTTTGACTGTCGTGATATCTAAGCTTGTTCTGATCCATGTGGGCCATGCTCCTTGCCCTTATTGGTAGGTCAACATTCTGGAGACCTTGACCGACAAGGCCTGGTGTTAAGTGGCATGATTTTTCTTAGGCACGTGTGTAGGGCTCCTGGTTGACGTTTTTGCTTTCTTCGCAACAAGAAGCAAAGACTGTGAATGATGCAGAATAGAGCATCTCTTTTGAGGTCAAAACACATCAAACATCAAACATAGAAGTTTTGTTTGGATCCTTCTATCTAACACAATCCAGCTCTGTGCGCCATCCTTTCCATTTTCCATTCTTTTTTAAGCTGGAGGTCCTCACGGTCCTCATTTTCCCGGTCCCGGAGACACTGACTTGGTCTCTCCAATGGTGCCAAGTGTTCTCATTGCGGCAGAAATTGATCTTGGAGGTGGGCAGCTGGGGGGGACATTCAGTATCAAACAAAACACTTTTTTTAAGATCAAAACTGCTGTGAAATTTTCAGGGCTCTCTTGGGATCAATAACACCACTAAAGGGTTATATAAGCAGTTTTGCAGGATCTTTCGTTCGGATCAACATAAGCTTTTTGCGGACGGAACAGACTTTTTCGGGATGCCCCTGTAGTCTTCCTCCAATCCTTCTTTTGCCACTGCTGGTACCCTGGCCGCCCTGGTCCTGGTGATCATCTCAGCCAAATTTGTTTTGATTGCTGCAGCATCGCAGTTGAACTTGATCGCACATGAAACAGATCCTCCAGCAGCCTGCAAGAATCTGCCAGACCTTGAATTTATTTCGGAAGGTTTCACCATGCTTCAACTATGGATTAAATCTTTATTTACAGAGGATTGTTTCTGGCTTCCTCATATTCAATATCATCTAATGGTATGTTGCCGTATGTTACTATGATAGATCATGAGCATTTGCAGAGCATCGGATGTTTAACCTGTGGGCCACTGCTTGGTGACTTTTTTTTTTCACCACCTGTGAGGCACTGGGCATGATACCCATGGAGGTGCAGATCTGAGAACTGCAGTTGGCCATTTTTCTCGAACTTAGGTGGTCATTTTTTGGTACCAATTGAAAGCCACAAATTTCTGTTGCCTTCCAATGATCCAGTAGTGGTGTTGCTGGTGTTAGTATTTGAGGTGCTGCCACACTGACCATAGCACCCTGGCAAACAAGCTCTGACTACAAGTTGGCCAAGATGCTCAGAATGCGCTTTCAATTTTCAATCTTCTACTGATCTTTATGTCCAGCCCATCCCAGCACTAAAACCCTGAGCACTGTCGTGCAGCCGTTTTGGGACCATGAATGTTGGGTGGTTTCTCCAGTTCCCCATCGAATGCCCAGATGTTTCTTCAACCATAATATTTACACATATTTACATGCTTGAACTGCAAAAGACACCTTTGTGGATATGAGTCCAATCTACTGCGTGCTGCAAAATGCTGTGCATGTTTGTCAGCAGATCACTGCATCACCTGCTACATTTCCTTTAGCTGGATTGGAGCACCATATTGAGATATTTGGCTCAGAAGGAAGTGAAACTTTCAACCTACTGGAGATGTTTGACTTTGACCTGAGCCATGCTTTTCAGCAGGTCGCTGAGGCAATTGAAGGGTTCATGGCCAAAGATGCCGAGCCTCAAGCGGATCAAACAAGCCCAAGGTACACCTGCGAGCAAATGAAGATGATGCTCGGACACCTCGGGCACGCGTTGCACTTCGGAGATGCGGCGTGGCCTCACACGGAAAGCCAGGGCAAACTGGCGATTCATTACTTGGAGGACACAGCAAAAAGCTTTGTCTGGGGCCAAGAGCATGACACCCGCATCGTCGCATGTTTCTTTGACGAACGCGGCCTGAGCATTCTGATCAGAGCGTTGTTGACCTGGGAGCTTCCCCGCAGCATCAAACTGCAAGTGTATCAAAGCACTTGCATGATCATCCAAAACGCCAAGGACATCGGTTTGCGTTGTTTTTTAGACCCCGTTTTTTGAACGTCCCAGATGTACCCAGATGTACCCGGGGCTAAGAAAATGAAGGACTTGGTGGTTTGGTTTTGTTAGGTGTTCGGCCTTTTTTGCTTTGTGCAGCTGCAATAACTTTGTGATCATTTGGTGATGGGTTGGAAGTAGGACATGGAAGATATGGAAATGCTCCTCCCCATGTGGGGCAAGGTTTTTTGATGGACAGATGCCGTGCCATATGCAGGGTTGGATATCACAATCATGCTGATTCTGGGTGTTTATAGGATTTATAGGTTACCATCCTTAAACTTCTCCCTGCCATCCATTTGAGTGTCAAGAAACTTGGATTCTTTTTGCGATGGCAGTGGGAAACCTGTTTGTTCTTTCTACCTTTTGCCGTCGTGCAGAGATGCTGTACAATGTCACAGCGCGAAGAAAGTCTATGTTTCCGATCTTTCATTAGTGGTTTACTCTTACAGAGCTTTTTAGTGACGAAGAACCACCGCATCCAAATAGAAGCAAACCCCAGATGGATCTACCCAAAAATGAGATCTAGAGGAACATGATTGAAAGATATTGAAAACAAAGGCAACTCGAAACGCAGAGCTGGCAGGAAGAAATCTTCGCAGAATTACTGAAAGGATCTGACCTCACCGACCTCTTACTAGGAGACCCGGAGATCGACAACGAGGAGTGGGGTTTATGAAGTTATGCAAACAATTTGAATGAATTTGAGCCATGTCTTTATTTTTAAAGTCAAGAACCGAACACATGTAGAATGCAGATAAGTTGTGAATGGTTGTGAGCGGTTTTGCTGCGAAGAGGAATTTTTACAATACTTTTTGTCGCTCATAAAGACCCTCGCGTTGCGGGTGAAGCCGGAAGAAATGCATTTGTTGCTCACGGCCAACGAATTTCCAATCCTGAGACGAGCGCTGATGCTCAGTGCTCATGGTGACCAAATGGTCCGCACTCAGGCGCGGACGACCTATCTCACAATCCTACGTGGCATGCGGGATGAGCAGGTTCGTGAGAAGGCCATTGAACTTGCGCAGGAGATGCTTCTCTTCTCACTTAGATTCATGTACCGAAATTGCATGAAATTACATGCTATGTTGTGAAGAGGTTGGGGGGACCCGACAACACAGAGGCTAGGATTCGTTCCCCTATTCACAAACCCATAGTGACCAAAGTGTGGGCCTAGTTTGCCGACAATATCTGTTGCAGCATCTGTATGCTGCAACTTATGAAGGTTGTAATCCTGGATCAGCAGCTACCAAGGTTGCCGCAGCTGCTGACGAAACACCTGTGGTCTCAGTGGTCCTCCATGGCACAGGCCGCAAGATTGGCAGTTTATGATGGTCTCATAGTTCATGATGTGTTGATGTAAAAGGATGTAAAAGGATGTAAAAGGATGTAAAAGGATGTAAAAGGATGTAAAAGGTACACAGGGTGGGTGGTTTGGACTAGGCACGGCCGTGTTTCTCAACCGTGGTGTGAATATCTGTGCACAAGACTTGAACTCTTTCACTGCTGCTTGTTTACATTGAGCAATAGCAAAGATGGCAATCGAATACACTCGAGAGCTTGGCAAGAAGTATGATCCGACACGATGGTCACGGCCAATCTTGAATCGTTTCGATTCTCGATGTGTCTCGGTCAAGCTAGTCACTAGTTGTTTTTCCGAAACTTCATACAAATCATTTTAGCAGGCAGCCAACCAGCAAAATGCTACTGCCTTCAAAGAAGCGGCCTGGGAGGAAGAGGAGATCTCATGGTTACTGAACTTTTCGGCGACTTCAGTCATTCCTATAGGGTAAGACTTTGGCTTTGAGTTGATATAAGATCGAGAATAGATGATGTATCTTTTGGTTTCCGCGATTGGTATTCGGTATTGCATAGTACTGTTCTTTGCAGTTGTTTGACTTTGTGATGTATCAGCACGGAATCAGCACGACAAAGAGCTGGTTCGGATTCGGTTTCATACACTTTCATAAGACTGAGGCAGAGACAATCTAGAATTTATTTGAATTTATGTGAATTTCTAGAATCACAATGGAATCATGAATCATGGAACAGACTCAAAGACTCTCATCTTTGTTACATTGAGTACTTGAAAGGACACCTTCGAGCACTTCACGGAGTTGCTCTTGCTAAAGATACCTGAAGTCACCGAGCTGGTGGCAAGCACAATTGCCGGTACATTGCTGGCACGATTTGGTTGCCTTGCAAGCTATCCCATAGACAACAGTTTTTGGAACGTTCAATTTCCGTGTCTTGACCAGGAAAAGGCAAGTTTTTTTCTTTGCTTTTCACTGTGCTTTTGTTTTTGGAAGAATAGAGTCTTCCAGCGCTCAAACTTGCGATACCTATCCATATATCTGATCATTCCCCCTCTGAGATTTGAGAAATAAGGGACTACGCGGCGAGCTCTGACGCGACGTTTATGATCATACCCTCTCCGAAGAGTGGGGAAGTCTCGATGTCCGAGTCGACGATGGAGAGCGAGCATGTTGACGCTTCTGGTGCCACTCCCACGGAAGAATATCCGAAATACTTGCAATGTGGTATGTCCGAAGAGGATGTGAAAACTCTTGAAGCTTGCCCATTCAACGCGGCCTTGGCGTGGCGAACACTGGCATCCTTCACGAGGATCTTCCGGGATGCGAATTTGGGTGGCGTGCTCTTGCCCCTGGTCGAGTCACTTGGCATGGCGCAGATGTTGGTATCACGGTGAGAGGGAACTTTGTGGAGACATGGACAAAGTGGCACACTTGAAATTTGAGGGCAGACGAACCTCAAGATGGATAAGATGAGATATTGCACTGCCTGTATCTCAAAAAATGATGGTATGTGATTTCCATGGTGTACCTTCCATAGCAATTTCGATAGCTTCTCCATCTTCACCAAATGGTGAACATTCACCATGGTCAAGTGCAAATTGCCCGCCATGTTTTTGCATTACTTTGTTAATTCATGTCATGGAATGAGTTAAAGGTATGGAATATGATGGAATGATCATGACCTCAAGGGAAGCAAATTGAGCCAAGTTCCAACTTCGAGCATCCAAGTAGATTAACCACGTTACTGCTGATGTAAGCGATGCTTCATGTAGTCCCAGGGGGGGCGAAATTGTTGACCCATCCAAAAGTGCATCACGACTTCGCCAGGCTCGTCACTTTACCCTTTGTGCCTAGCTTGCTGTTGGCTTCCATCTGGCAGCTCAAGTCTGGCCAATCCACAAAGGCTCCGAATCGTGGTAGTTTGAAACCTTTGAACATCTTCAAGTGCTCCCAATGCCGGCAGGGCAGAGTAGTTGGAAGCAGTGTGAAATCATGTAAAATCAATTAAAATGATGTCTTCGCCAACTTGGACTCTCCGTTTTTGGATGTTTTTGGCATACTGATTCAAGTGGGAACTCAAATCAAATCTAAATATTTGCATCATTGACATCGCGCACTTCCGTGAATCTTTTCCTTTTTTGAAGACTCCCTTGCTGTCACTTCATTGTCACTCCAATGGTTTTTCCTGCCGAGGAAGGTATCCATGAAAACCCTTCAAGTGGAATCCCTGACTTGGCAGGAGTTGGCGAAATTTGTGGAAGAGTTGGCCGCTTGTGCCATGGAAGATGTGGCGTTGAGTGCCTGGCCCGGTGATGTCAGCAAGTTGAGACACGAGCATCTCGGCTGTAGGTAGAGTTCTCAAAAAAATGAGGTAAGAGACGTCAAGAAATCTATATGAGCAACATGTAAGAACACATAAGAAACAACGGCATTTAGAGATGACAACGGCCATACTACCTCTCTCTCTCTCCCTCAGTGAATGAGTCTAGTGAGTCAATATTGGCATCTGGAAGCTTTTTCACATTTCCAATGAGGTGTCAAAGTGGAAGGAGCACAGGAATGCTTGAGTTCAGATGTATTAAGGGTGCTTGAGAGGTACATTTCACAGGTGCATTTAGAGTTGGATGCCATTTCTATGATATTCTAGTAATGTATTGTATGTGTTCAAACTTATTCCTCACTTGTTTGCTCATTGGCCTTCAAAGTGCTTGTTGACCCAAGAGGCACTGGCGATGCCAACTCCGAAGTGCTCCTGGCTTGGTTCCACGCCGAGACAACGAAGCAAATCCATTGCGGGAGCTGCTAATGTCAACTCTCGGGACACCTGGATGTCCATTGTCTGCCACGTCCTCCATTTCCAGCTGCCTGGCACGAATCAAACATGTTTTTTTTTTTTTCGGAAAATGTCTTGACAAGATGACTAGACCAGGTACTTGCCAGGTACTTTAGGATCAAGGTGATGATTGTCATTTCGATGTGGCGGACTGTACTTTCAGAAAGATCACGTCAGCGTTCTACTAGGATCTATCTAGATGGATCTAGTATGTTGGAAGGCTCTTGAAACCATCTGAAACCCACGCCGCTTGATTTGAGTGCTTCTGATATTGGCGAGATGCTGAGCAAGATAATGGGTATCAGCCTGTATCACACTCATTTAGAATCAATTGAACTCTTGTTGAAAAAGTTGTGTTTCAAGGAACTCATTTCCAAGAGTATTCGAGTAGAGTCTGAAAGCCATGTCTGCCCTTTCAATTTTTTGTTGCCAAACATGGCTGATTGTGTTGGTCAGGTCCCAAGTGTGAGAAGTGGTCATTGCAGTGTATCAGCACGAACACAGCTGCTTGCATGCTGATTGCAGAGCTGCAAGCATTGCATCTCGTCGAACATGTAAGGGGTACGGTATAGTCTGTTTTGTGTCATTCGCTGAGTCTTTCAAGTGCCTATAGGCTGAAGAAAGCGTATCTTGAAGATTCAACTGCCTTTGCCCATACAGCCCAAGCAAGGTATCCTCCTTTGCTTGAAGATGTTGAAATCATTGCGCGGCCTGAATTCCAAGCAAAGGAGGAAGCACCGAAGAGTTACAACCCTGGCATGCTGGAAAGCCTTGCGGAAACCATTTCGTGGCTTATGACAGCAACGCGGCATTTAGAGCCAGGCTTTTGTCATTTGATTTGTGCTTTACAGGATATTTATGGATATTTGTTCCATGCATGATTGCGGTCAAAGCCAAATAAATCACTTGCTTGTTTGGCGTTGACTTACTACAGCGTTCAAAAGCCAGCTTGTCAATTTCATGGTGAATCAAGTGTGAGCTTAGGCAGCAGGTGCGGAAAACGCGGGATGCTCATTAATCTCTTCCCTCTGAGGGACAAACTCACTGCGTCTTCCGCATTGAATGTGCAGATGGAATGATATGGAATGTCTCAAGATGAGAAACACAAATCTGTAAAGAACCAAAGTATCAATTTCATTGGCAAGACACGTTCTATTTCAGTGAACAGGGTATTGAATGCATGCTAGCGTAGAGATATCTGATTCTGAGACATGCCTATGATGTCCACGTACCGGATTTAGTCCAGAAACTTGACTGGATAATCTTTCAAAACCAGACAGTTTGAAAGCTGAGTCCGGGGATGTTTGCCAAATGCCTAACGTGGCCCCATGCCCCAAAGCATGCGCATGGGCCGACAAGACCAAGATCCGGAAAAGGTTCTGAGTGCCCAGATTTTTTTCAACCATAATATTTACACGGATTTACATGCTTGAACTGCAAAAGACACTTTTAATGGATATGAGTCCAATCTACTGCGTGCTGTAAAAGCGGTACATGTTTGTCAGCAGATCACTGCATCAATTGCTACATGTCCTTTAGCTGCATAGGTGGTTCAGGACTTCATCCGCAACTATCACTTGAAACCCATCTTCGAAGAGGCCGTCCCTTGGCGATCCCAAGGTCACGTTTCTCGTGCATCTTCCGATTGGTCCGGTGACAAAAATTCTGTTGAGATCCTGAGGTCGTCCGATTCCTTCAGGCCTGTGGGGTGATGTGGGGTTTGCTGATTTGTGGTGAATGCATGTAAGGTCGGTCACCTCAGCATTTGAGGCCGTTATGTTGTGGCAGTGTTTTTTGAATGCGATTTTCAACATCCGACAGGAGCTTGAGAGAAGTGCAACCACCCTGCCGCTGTTCGTAAAGGCTGATGCAATTTCTTTGGACTTGAAACAGATCATTTGACAATCATTCATTTTTGCCGAGAATCCAAGATGTGAGCCACCTGCAGGCCTCTTTGGCCGAAATCTATCGGGAGTACGGCTGAACTGCCACGCGGCGAGCTGGAAGTTCTAGCCGAGCCTAGCCGCCCCGATCAACAAAGATCCTCTCAGCTGCTCCAGTCCTGGCGGTCCCACCAGTTTCAAGGGCTCGCCATAACAACTTTTTCATCCCTGGTGGCAGCTGTGATTCCTTAGGAACGCTTTGATCTCCGGGTGATTTGGAGCATGATGTGGTTAGTTGGAGAAGCTATGATTGAACAGCGGCAATGCAGAGCGTTCAACTTATTTGGCTTGCTCATCCGGACTTGGAATCAAGATGTGATTTCACCTTTCTGTCTGGCATCCAGACTCTGCGGCGGGCCCTGTCCTTCTGCTCTTTTGTTTCTAGATGAGTCCTGCCGGGCCTCGGAAAAAAGACCTTTCGCAGAATCAGAATCCAGAGACTTTTGAAGCAAATTGTACTTGATGCAGTGTCTTCTAAACCCGCAGTTTCCAGCACCACGTTAGTGTGCCTTCAAGCAGAAGCATGAGTATGTCATCCTGGTACCGTCAGAAACGGCTACAAGGACCAGCTTATGAAGAGTCTCTCGCACAATTTTTGGCTTGTTCACGGTGCCAAAGATGCTATGTCGCGAAGAAGCAAGGCGGATGGCCTAATCTCTGTGATTCTGCACAGTCTTTGGTAGGGACTCTCCCAGTAGGCACTCTGTAACAAATGTGTGTCACCGAATGACGCGGAAAAACACCAGCAGTTTTTGAAAGCAAACAGCTACTTAGAAACACTCATTGATCTTTGGTCATCGGGATGCTGAAGGTACTGGAGCTCGCTTCCATAGTTGCAGGACCGCTTTTGAGGATTTTAGTTGGATCGAATCGTATCCGTTTCCATGTGGCTTGTGAAGTTTTGGCCCACTCATTTGACTGGCAGCTAAACATGCCAGATGCCCCCTTGGCCACTCGCGATCGCCGCCCTCCAAGTGGAAGTCTCAGTCCAATGATGCAAGCTTTCCAGACTGGAGCCAAATCCTCTGGGCAACTCTTCCAATGGCCTTTCCACCAGCGAATTAATATGTCCGAAGCTCATGATTTGAGGTTTGCCACGCTGTGTCTCCGCCCTGCGGTCCATGGCAGGAGTTTGGAGCCTAGCACAGGGTAGGTCCGAAAAGTGTGTACCGAAGTGTAAGTGATTTGCCTCCACCACTTGCATGGCACCGTGATTCATCCTTTTCGAAACGAATGCTTAGGCAACCCTTTTGGCATTCTTGCATTGCAATGAGCGCTACAATTGCCCTTTACTTTAAAGATCTTTAAAGACTAAGACATGATCTGACCCTCAAAATCTTTTTGATTGCACATGATTCAGAATTTATACAAATGAATTTACTGTACTGGAACTGTTGAACTTCCTTAATTCTAGGCTCGAGAGTGGCAAAATGCGACTGCATTGTTGGAGGAGATCCAAGTGTTGTGTGCCCATTTGGCTTGAGGATAATTTCTATGAATTTCTAATTACATATTTTGGATTTAGATTGCCGCAGGAGATTATTATCCCCCACCCAAATTATGCTTGCTATCTTATCATTATCTAATGAATTTCCGTTTAGATAGCTGGAGGAGATGTGGCATCATGGTCCGCAACCGGACACCACTTGCCTGAATGCTGGCATTGGTGCCTGTGCTCGTGCTGGGAACTTGGGTGGATGTCGACATCCGTGATGCAGATTTGCTGCTCTACTCAAGGCGTCACGTCTGAAAAAACACTGTGGCTGGACTCCACGTTTTTTAGCTTTCCAAAATCTCAAGAATTGGTTTCCTGGTTTCCTGACACTTTTTGGGTGCTTGATTGAGTTCCAGAGTTCCAGAGTCAATTTCTTTCTCACACATTGGCGGTTACGGCTCGGCAGCTTGATTGACTCGCTGCTGAAGCAGGCAGCGGGTCAAGTCAGGCAATCAGTGGCATTCACAACCTGCAGCTCGTCCTACGAAGTTGGAAACATGATGATATATCAGTGTGACACCATTCATGGAACAATAGGACAGAATGGACATACTGGACATGATAGGCATAAATGGGTGTTTTCATGTTGCTGGAGAAAAGAATTGATTCTATACTCCGTACTGGTGGTGCTCTTGGCCATGCCGGCGGTGGTGGAAGAATATCAAGATCCGTTGCGATGGAGGTGTGGCAAGTTACAAATTGCAAGCATTTAGCAGCCTTGAAGAACCTGCCCATACTGACTGGCAACCCTGCAATCCCTTCAACATTGAAGGTTGCTTGAGATGTAGTTTGACGTAAAAAGCCCAGCAGTTTTGGGAGTGAAGTGACTCGTTTTTGATGGCCATGTCAGGTTTGAGGAGGAGGGTCGGAGTAGCGAACTCCGTGCCCAAAGTTGGGAGAATGATCTCTGCCAAGTGTCTCAGTCAAATGATGCTCGGGAGCTTGTGTCATGTCTTGGATGTATCAGACCTATGATCATTCAGGTCGTCATATAGTTTTTCCAAAAGAGGGCCAAGAAAGCCCTATGCTCATATTCTCTTAGCCACAATTTCAGAATTCCAGCATTTTGGGTGCTTGATTGGGTAAAAGTAAAGCTTGGTCTTGTTTTTTTTCCTCAAGTTTTAGTGAATCACTCCCAAAACAATGGCGATCTTGTCAAACCCCTTTGATAATATCCTCCCTTCCACCTGTCATAGGAATCATCCCACCCCCTCAAAGGTGAAGCTCCTGGCAATGCATCGACCAACCCATGAGCCTGATCGAGAGAAGGTGGAAACTCTGAGGGATTGGATTCTGGATGACTTCATCGCATTTGCCTAAGAAAAGATGGAACACATCCACCAAAAGTTTTGTTGGAAGTCAGTGGCCACAGATTTTTTCGTTGGCTTCTGATGGATTTTGATGGGAATTCAAAGTTTTGATAGATTTTCTGGGTGCCAAGATTGGAAGATCACAAGAAGGGGAGGCCATTTGAAGTGCAAAAAACAACTCCACTGGGCAAACCTTTGATAATAGAAAACTGAACGGAAACTGTTGCTGTGGCATGCAGGAATAGGCTCATTGGGAGCTAGTCTGTTAGGTTCACCCCCCTGCCTTTGCTAGGATGGGGACTATCCCTTCAGTTGGCATCTTCGCGGCCGAAAGCGAAATTGGGAACTCAGGCACCAAAGATCTGTTTTTAATTGAAATTCTTATGGATAAAACACCCATTTCTTTTTTTTCATGCCATGCAGGATGCAGCTCCAATTCAAAGTGCTTCCCAAGGCCGATGGTGTGATTTTGGGTGTCGATTGAGCCAACCGTCGATGTGGTTCTTGTTTTTTCTTGGGTACAACGCAACTGGAAGTGCCCGTAGCTACTAGGAGCCGCTGTTCTTTGCCCTGGAACTGAGCCGTTTCGTGGAGGTGTCAGGAGTTACACGCCAGGTGCAAAAGGCGCCGTGAACACCGGACGTGTTGCTTGGAAGGAGAGACGATCGTAGCCTCCAGCAGTTGTGTGACTTTGCAATTTGGACTTAGTACACTGGTACACTCCTTCCAGTGGACATGCCACTTTTGCCCACAATTTGGCAGTCTGAATTGGGCCTTGGACATGTCCTGACTTCGTGCCTTGTAGGCCCTGGTGGCAGCATGCCAAGCAGCGGGAGAGTGTTATCACTCCAATGGCGACTTGGATGGAAACAGGTGGTAATTTGAATGAAGGAATCGAGTGCTGTATCTGTTACGGAAGTCCAGCAGGCAGCAGTATAGGACTGCACCTTTCTTCGTTGCCCTGGTTCTCAACTGCTGTTTTCAGGTGAAGATCCCAGCACAGTGCTGGCAGGTAGGGAGTGGGAACCACCTACTTTTGCCATGCCTCTCTATGCCTTTGACCAATTTGAGGTTCCATGGGTTTCATTGGTTTGTCACTTGGGTGAGGGGATGAATCTGGGGATGAACCTTTCCCTTCTGTGTGAGGTTAAGTTGTTTTGATGAAAGAGAACACTTGCTAGTTCTGATTCATTCAAGCCATTTTTTCAATCTGTTGTTACGAAAATACCAGCCAGTCGGAGAAGCCATAGCTACAAGTGATGGGGGATGAGCCTGATCAGCAATAATCCTGACCACTTGTCGCAGCTCATCCAGGTCTCCAGGAAAGGTACTGAACCAGACCTGTCGGGTGATTTGGATTCCGTAGGGATGCGTCAGGGCACCCAAGAGAGGTATGGGAATTGGTGGATCCTCCTGTCATGATGGGGCCACAAACCTCAGGAAGGAGCGATGGTGCCAAGCCCTACATGGCAGCACTCAAGAAGGTGCCAGTGGAAAAGTGAAGAAAGTGAAAAACAATTGATTTGATCAGATATTTGGTGTCATATGAGTCATGTGGTCCATTTTGGTGATGTCTTGAGAGGGGTTAAATAAGTGTGATATTTCGATGATGATCTTTGGCTACAGCTATCACCAGCTGGGGTTGAGGCCTTGGCTGATCTCTCCACTGAGCAGGTGGGCAGTTTACCTGTGAGGGGTTCTTACACGTTACATGGAAGCTTGTGCAGATACAGTGGCTGGAAATTGCCTCCATTGCAAGCGGATGTGTGAACCTTTCGAATTTGTTGGCCGGATGTTTTTGCAGCTTTCCTAGTATGGCCTTTCTTATTGCTGCTACTACTCCTGCTACTCCTACTACCACTATTATTACTACTACTACTACTACTACTGCTACTCCTACTACTACTACTACTACTACTACTACTACTACCACTACCACTACCACTACCACTACCACTACCACTACCACTACCACTACCACTACCACTACCACTACCACTACCACTACCACTACCACTACCACTACCACTACCACTACCACTACCACTACCACTACCACTACCACTACCACTACCACTACCACTACCACTACCACTACCACTACCACTACCACTACCACTACCACTACCACTACCACTACCACTACCACTACCACTACCACTACCACTACCACTACCACTACCACTACCACTACCACTACCAGCACCAGCACCACCTGTAAAGTTTTTGCTTCTTCTCAAAAGAGGCCCGATGGCTGAGCCAGATGCCATGGCCGGATGTTTTTTCAATGTGTGCTCTGATTTCTTGGCACTGTTCCCACTTGGCCAGATAATTTTCCAATGTGCGTGCTTTCATTTTGTTCATTTGTCTCCCACACGTGTTTCGTCATACAAATTTATGTGAGAGGGGTGGAGGTTTCGGCCTCATGATGATTCTACCAAGTGTTATTTTGTTTTTTTTTCACATGCGTCTCACCCACCTTTGTGCTCACGATGTTGCTCGTCACATCTCCTTCTTTCTCATTGATGCATTCTATTGTTTGACTTTCACCTGTTTGGAGTCTAAGCTGGCTTAATGTGATGAAGAGCTGGAGGTCTACACCTTTTGCTTCTGGGGTGTCTCGCAATTTCTAGATTGTATCCGCAGGGCAACCCAAGGATGCAATGGTGCATTGATTCAGTTGGTTGTTGCCAGTCTGCTGAGATATAAATCCAATTCACCCATTAGATGGATGCGCAGCATGTATATACCATAAAGACGAAGAAATCCGGACATTTCTGGTTTGTTCGTGTACTAAACTAGGTTTAGCTACATCTCTTCGTTGGCAGGAGTTCGAATTGAAGCCATTCCTTGCACAATGACGACACCTCTCAGGTTGGGAGATCACAGGAGGCATCGTTCCTGGCATGACAGTTGACTTCAATAGGCCTGGGTATTGAGATCTCACAGTATTGCTCTAAATTGCAAGCAAGCTCTTCGCATTGATTGCTTTGCAGATGCTTTTCTTTGGGCATTTTTGTTTTTCAACAGATGAGTGAGTCCATTCTCGCCTCTGCAACTTACACTGTTTCCTCAGACTGTGTGGTGTGGGTGCTCATTTACTCCATATTCTTGCCCGGGCGCGTGTCTCCCATCTTGTCTCCCCACTGGGCTGCTCCCAGCTAATTTGGGACACTGCGTCCATCTTCTTGGGCTTGGATAGCGAACCGGGATTTGGATACCGAAAGACTATCGCAACTACTATCAATACCACTACTACTAGTACTACTTTTAATTTCTTATTAATTATTAGTAGTACTTTTCTCATTGCCATTGCTATTACTGTCACTAACACCATCGCAGTACATGACACTATTTTGAGTGTTTATTACTACTACTATTGGTATGGGTATTGCTTATACTTCCCTTGCAACTTATCATTATGTGTTTTTTTGGGAGAAACACCCCCAAAAAGAAACGTTGCAAATAAAGCCGGTGCTTCGTAGGCTTTGTGGATCGCCGCCTGTCTATTTCAGCGTCTATGAGCTTCAACAGTCAGGTGCCGGGAAATCGGTTCCACCGTTGGGATGGTCAGAGATGTGGTGTTGCGCTAGATGAGAGGCAAAGTGAGGGAGGCAATTAACCATTGTGTCCCGCAGGCAGCGAGAAACGCCATTTGAAGTCACGCAAGAGGTGCGTGACGCGTTTGAGGGCTGACCCGGGCAGAATCTTTCTTTTGCTCCGAAAAAAAGTGATGTGAATGATACTAACTTCATTGCCAAATAAATAGGTTCTGGAATGGTATAGAGGATTTTGTTTCGCTGAGGTGTGCAACTGTTCGAAGGATCTTTCAGGATCCCCAATCATCCTCTTTGGCCATGAAGCCTTCCAGCAAGCTTAAACACGATTCCTGCATGTGAAATCCTCTAGCAATCAGGAAACTGGCTGCACAATTCTTGCTCAATGTGAGATTGCAATCACTTTTCCAAACACGGCAGGAGCTACTTCCGCATCGCGGCTTGGAGCGCGCTGCACCCGCCCGCGGAGGCATCAATATGCTGATACGACCTCAGCTAGAGATTGCCATGGAAATCAAGGGAAGTGACAACGACACTATCACCAAGTTCGCAGGTGGTATCTTCAACACTTGTCTGTGTCTATCATATTCACATATTCTATCTATCTCTGTCGCACCCTCAAGCTTTACGGGTTTAATAAAATGCGACTCATGTGAACCCGATCAATCTTGGGTCAGGCACCAGCGAAGGCCTTTAGCAATGCTGACTTCAGCTGGGACGGTGGAATGGACTTGCTGGACCTGGATCTTACCCCGGCCAAGCCGGCCGGCTACGCTTCCGCTGCTGCCGCGCCGGTGGTGGACACATCGGCCTGGGGAGCCTGGTGGGATGAAGTGCTGATGTTGGAAAGGTTTGCAAGAAAACACCAGCAAAAAGACATTAGTTACCTGAATTTCAACAAATTATCACGATTCTATATATCTCTGTTTTTGCGTATCAGAATACGTGATGAGCGTTTGCCAAGGTGGACTTGCTTGGACTGGGATGACATCAAGAACGAGAGAAAAAAGGGTGTGCATTGCTGGATTGGGGGTGCAAGGTGTGAAGTCTGGGGGGTTTGTAGGCCACTCTGCCTTTGAACCCTGAGTGTTGGTGGAAAATTTCAACCGGATTTCTGTCAAAGAACTGTTTTTCTTTACTTTTGATGGCCTGGATGGGTTTGGCAGGAAAGTTGATTGTTGAAATGCCCACATTTGATTTATGGGCCCAAGTCCAGAAATTCACAGGTGGGATCCGAATTGAAGGATTGTTTTCCCGGCATGGCGTTGATCCAGCAGCTCGCTCTCATCGGGTCAAGTTGCATCTGTCGTTAATGCCTCCACGGGCATTCCATTTTCGGGTAGCACAAAATTGTGCGGAGTAACAATGGAACGGAGTTGAGCTTCATTCATGAACGTTGTTCATTTACATTGAGATGATTACACGCAAGGTTTACATGTTGCCATTTTGGTAGAACATAAGGCTCAAAAGTTTTCTTCTTCTTCCTCAGTGAAGAATTTTCGTGAGCATTCC